>WNWK01013766.1:0-53982 GCA_009830355.1 Cherax destructor | reverse complement strand
ACCCCTGCTCTTCATTGGGGGGATGTTACATCGCCTGCCAAGTCTTTTGCTTTCGTACTGAGTGATTTTTGTGTGCAAGTTTGGTACTAAGCCTCGAGAATTTTCCATGTGTATATAATAATGTATCTCTCCCGCCTGCGTTCTAGAGAGTACAGGTTTAGGAACTTCAAGCGTTCCCAGTAGTTGAGGTGGTTTACGCACTTATGCGTGCGGTGAGGTTCTCTGCAATTTTCAAGGTCAGAAACACCCTTGAAGGTGCAGTTAGTGTCAGCAATATTCCAGCCTAGATAGAACAAGCGATCTGTAAAGTATCAACATGGGCTTGGCATCCCTGGTTTTGAAGGTTCTCATTATCCATCCTGTCATTTTTCGAGCAGATGCAATTGCTACATTATTATGGTCCTTGAAGGTGAGATCCTCTGACATGATCACTCCCAGGTCTTTGACATTAGTTTTCGCTCTATTGTGTGGTTGGAATTAGTTTTGTACTCCGATAGATTTTAATTTCTTCACGTTTTCCGTATCTGAGTAATTGAAATTTCTCATCATTGAATTCTATTGTTTTCTGCAGCCCTTTTAAAGAATTGGTTTATGTCTGCTTGGAGTCTTGCAGTGTCTTCAACGGTGGACACTGTCATACAGATTCGGGTGTCATCTGCAAAGGAAGACACAGCACTGTGGCTTATATAACTGTCAATGTCTTATATGAGGAATAGGAATAGGATGGGAGCAAGTACTGTGCCTTGTGGAACAGAGCTTTTCACAGTAGCTGCCTCAGACTTTACTCTGTTGACTACTACTCTTTGTGTTCTACATGTTAGGAAATTATAGATCCATCTACCAACTTTTCCTGTTATTCCTTTATCACACATTTTGTGTGCTATTACACCATGGTCACACTTGTCAAAGGCTTTTGCAAAGTCTGTGTATATAACATCTGCATTCTGTTTATCTTCTAGAGCATCCAGGACCTTGTCGTAGTGGTCCAGTAGTTGGGACAGACAGGAGCGGCCTGCTCTAAACCCATGCTGTCCTGGGTTGTGCAATTGATGGGTATCAAGATAAGTGGCGATCTTGCTTCTTAGAACCCTTTCAAAGATTTTTATGATTTTTATGATATACACTACACAACTATGTACACTACGGTACCACTATGATATACACTACACAACTATGTACACTATGGTACCACTATGATATACACTACACAACTATGTACACTACGGTACCACTATGATATACACTACACAACTATGTACACTACGGTACCACTGTGATATACAACCTATGTACAGTGGACCCTGTTCGAATACCGGAAATCGTGCAATGTATGTACATAATTTGTAAGTTCTATGGAAATGTATTTTGAGTCAAATAGACTAACTACGTGAAATTTTTCCTTAAGGAGTAAATTCGTTCAAGTAATGTAGCACTTGAGCAGACTTCAGGAGTAAGTCTTTACAAACTCGGGTCACTGTATGACACTGTTATGTACACTACGGTACCACTATGATATACACTAACAACTATGTACACTGGTAACACTATGATATACACTAAACAACTATGTACACTACGGTACCACTGTGATATACAACTATGTATGACACTATGTACACTACGGTACCACTGTGATATACAACTATGTATGACACTGTTATGTACACTACGGTACCACTGTGATATACAACTATGTATGACACTTTTATGTACACTACGGTACCACTGTGATATACAACTACGTATGAACTATTATGTACACTACAGTACCACTATGATGTACACTACACAACTATGTACACTATGGTACCACTATGATATACACTACACAACTATGTACACTACGGTACCACTATGATATACACTACACAACTATGTACACTACGGTACCACTGTGATATACACTATACAACTATGTATGACACTGTTCTGTACACTACGGTACCACTATGATATACACTACACAACTATGTACACTACGGTACCACTATGATATACACTACACAACTATGTACACTACGGTACCACTATGATATACACTACACACCTATGTACACTACGGTACCACTATGATATACACTACACAACTATGTACATTACGGTACCACTGTGATATACACTACACAACTATGTACACTACGGTACCACATATGTACACTACACCACTATGTCACACTCTACGGTACCACTGTGATATACACTATACAATTATGTATGACACTGTTCTGTACACTACGGTACCACTATGATATACACTACACAACTATGTACACTACGGTACCACTATGATATACACTACACAACTATGTACACTACGGTACCACTATGATATACACTACACAACTATGTACACTACGGTACCACTATGATATACACTACACAACTATGTACACTATGGTACCACTGTGATATACACTACACAACTATGTACACTACGGTACCACTATGATATACACTACACAACTATGTACACTATGGTACCACTGTGATATACACTACACAACTATGTACACTACAGTACCACTATGATATACACTACACAACACTGTCACTACACAACACCATCACTACACAACACTCACTACACAACACTCACTACACAACACCATCAGGCTCTGGTCCAACAGGAGGCCTGGTCACAGACCGGGCCGCGGGGGCGTTGACCCCTGGAATTCTCTCCAGGTAGACTCACTACACATATCACCATCACTTTATCTATCACCATCACTACATACCACATATATCACCATCAAAACACACCACATTTATCATTATATTCTACATTTATCACCCTCACTATTTACCACGTCCTTCACCATCACTATACAACATTTCTATCATTATTCACTACATATATTATTATCATTATTTTCCACATCTATTACCACTAGTATACACATGGACAGTAACAAAATTCCAAGTTCACTATATTTCTCATATATTTTATTTCGATCAAATCACCAGTGAATTTCCAATAAATTATTATTCGCTGATCATCTGAAATTAGTGGATTTCCAGGTAAATCTAATAATTGTTGTGAGCCTTCAAGTCTTAGTATCAACAATGGCATTGTTTAGAAGAGTTGCCCACTTCGACTTCGAGAATTACTGTGACAACCAAGACCCCAACAACTATGAACGCACTTCTAAGAAGAAGAAGAAGAAGAAGAAGAAGAAGGAGAAGGTAACACAGGGAGAGAGGTGCCCCACCACCAACAATGATGAACTTGGTGAGTGGCATTTTGTTTGTAACAAGAAGAAAAAGAAGAAGAAGAAACTCGGTGAGACATTCAACGTCCCCGGCAACAACAAACTCCCTGAGAGGAGCCACCTCCCTGACCACCATGAATCCGTTGACAACAACCACATCATCGACTACTATGATGACCTATACGATGGTTATGGTTTGTTTAGACGTGAGGGTAAACCTAGAAAAAAAAAAAAAGAGTTGACAGGAATACCTAGAAAAATAAAAAAGTTGATAGGTAAACCTAGAAAAATAAAAAAGAACAAGTCCAAATGGATGTGAATAGTTGTTGGATGTCATGCCCTGTCTGATAACCACACTCACACCCCCGTCCATCAACAACAATCTTACTCATTCGTAAAATTCTAAAAAAAAAAAAAAAAAAAAAAAAAAAAATTGGAACTCTAGTAGCAGCCACCTCCTCGTGGTGAGTTCTGGGTGTTTTGTGTCACTTTTAGTAGATAAAGGTACACAAAATAGCTGAGAGCTGCTCACACTAATATACTGTCTATTCCTGCACATCCTGACATGTAAATCTTGTCTGTGTCTGCAGAGATGTATACGTATATTGTTAATGTCTGCACAATATATACACTATCTTAGATAAGTTCTTGTTGAATGTCATTCTATAGATAATGGATGATCCTAAGGGTTCAGTGACTCACCATTAATACAAATAATATTATGAATTATAATTAATTTAATTATATTAATATTATTAACATTAATTAAAATCAATGTATTTTGTCACTGCTAGATCTGAGAAAGATATCTTCAATTTTTATAACCTTCATCTTCACAGTTTTGTATTTCCTGGGGTTAAATTCAAGCAAACTTTTTTTTTTACCATTTTTAAGTTTGCAAAGATCCTTTCATCGCCTTCCCCTGTTCTCTTCATATTTTCTTCTGCTCATTAGTTATACTGATGTGTCATTCATAGTAGTAAGTACTGTGTTATTCCTGTCTCAACCTGAGGTGTCATTCAGTAGTAAGTACTGTGTTATTCCTGCCTCAACCTGAGGTGTCATTCATAGTAGTAAGTACTGTGTTATTCCTGCCTCAACCTGAGGTGTCATTCACAGTAGTAAGTACTGTGTTATTCCTGCCTCAACCTGAGGTGTCATTTACAGCAGTAAGTACTGTGTTATTCCTGCCTCAACCTCAGGTGTCATTCACAGTAGTAAGTACTGTGTTATTCCTGCCTCAACCTGAGGTGTCATTCACAGTAGTAAGTACTGTGTTATTCCTGCCTCAACCTGAGGTGTCATTCACTGTAGTAAGTACTGTGTTATTCCTGCCTCAACCTCAGGTGTCATTCACAGCAGTAAATACTGTGTTATTCCTGCCTCATCCTCATTTATGTAAAGTAGTATATTGTAAGTGCTTGTGGAAAAGTATTTTTTGGAGTCTGAAATAGACTAACCTACGTGACATTTTTCCTTAAGGGAGTAAATTCGTTCGGTAATGGCACTTGAACAGACTTCAGGAGTGAAGTTTTTACGAAACTCGGGGGTCCACTGTAGTAAGTACAGTGGACCCCCGAGTTTCGTAAAAACTTTACTCCTGAAGTCTGCTCAAGCACTATTACCGAACGAATTTACTCCCTTAAGAAAAAATATCACGTAGGTTAGTCTATTTCAGACCCCCAAAAATATACTTCCACATGCACTTAAAATATTATACTTACATAACTGTACGATTTCCGGGGTATTCGTTAACCGAGGGTCCACTGTAATGTGTTATTCCTGCCTCAACCTCAAATTTGTCTACAGGTATATTGTGGTGATAATTTTTCTATAGTGTGCAACAGTAAACGTTTTGTATGGTGCATAGTTTTGATTGATTTTTTGTGTAGAAAGTGATAGTTTTGTATTTTTTCAGGTTATAGTTTTGTATGGTGTGTAGTGGCAATCATTTTGTATGTGTAAAGTATTTGTACTAAAGACAGTTTTGAAGTGTGAAGTGAAGAGAGTTTTCTAGTGAAACCTGACCAGGGTGATGGAATATGACAGTGAAACTTGTCCAGGGTGATGAAATATGACAATGAAACCTGTCCAGGGTGATAAAATATGACAGTGAAACCTGACCAGGGCGATGAAATATGACAGTGAAACCTGTCCAGGGTGATAAAATATGACAGTGAAACCTGTCCAGGGTGATGAAAGATGAGTGAAATAAAAGAGGTTCCTGAAGACGTGACTAATAAACAGAGAAAATGTTATTTTAGTGCCAAGAATGTCTTCATTGTTTATTCTGGCCCCTATTTTCAAATTGGCCTTTCTTGAATTTTGTGTGAAATCGGCCAAATTCGTAATTAGTGATGACTTTTTTGGAGTAGCCGAAATAGGTAAATGGGTGGTTTACTGTACTCAATTGATAGAAAAAAAGGATTTCTATGAAAATATCTACATTTTGGTTGACTGGAACATAGGATCTAGCCCAAGTGGGCGAAAGTGGGTGGAATTACCTATACATTGGACTCCCGGATTACGTACTGCTCCAAACACGAACAATTATGTAAGTGTATTTTTGTAAGTGCTTTTGTAAATGTATTTTTTGGGGTCTAAAAGGACTAATCTAATTTACATTATTCTTTATGGGAACAAATTCCTTCAGTAAGGGCACTTTAACAGCATTCTGGAACGAAATAATGACATAATCCAGGGGTCCACTGTATGTAAATATCTCTGAGACTGTTAACTTTGCGAGAGCATAATTCCTTAAGTTATCCATCAAATTTCAAACTTTTGGCTTCATTACCTTCGGAAAAAAGATTCTTCATAATTTCATAAGAAAAAAACAATTTTGTTTCTAAGATCTTTGACACTCTGAGCAAGTTTGCGACCAGGGGTCTCGACACTCAAAGAATTAAGGACAGTTATCATGCATAGTATAAATTACATAGGATAAACCAAAAAAGCCAGACAAAGTGCTATACTATGCTTGTAGATACAAGGCATTATATGCATCCTATCAAGTAATAATCAATTCCACTTGTTCAGGAATCAGACATATCAATTCTGCAAGGTGTGTAATACCTGTTGGTTCATGAATGACATTCTCTGAGACAGAGAGAGACAAGAAACACAGGCAAACAGAGACAGACAAGCAGAGGAAACAGAGACAGAGCTAGACAGATAGAAAGTCATACAGACATTTATGGGTAACAGTGAGAATAAAGGCAAGGTTCACTGGAGTAGTGCAAAGTCTGTAATATGTATTGAGTGAGTGCACCATCAGCAGTGTAGAGTGACATTCTTGTCTTACACTGTGCTTCAAGGTGTTTCATATACTCCAGTATGTCTAAAACATTGCTGAAACCTATAAATACGTACTTTGTAAGTGGACCTTCGGTTAGCGGCCGTTCCTGTTAGCGGCCAACTTGGTTAGCGGCCAGTTTTATGGCTCCCGGTTAGCAGCCGTTTTTTTGGTTAGCAACCACATGGGACGTGTCATCTCTCTCTTGTTGAGTAAGGAATACTCTGCATGTTCATCCATTCATCCGTTCATTTTGGTGCTTGTTTATTGATTGTGACTGTGAAATAAGCCACCATGGGGCCAAAGAAAGTTCAGAGTGCCAGCCCTTTGGTAAAGAGCTGAGAGGGGAGAATGTGCCTTCTTTAATGATTCTATGATATGTATGATACTAAAGCAGCAGGAGTCGATAAAGGCTATAGCGCCAGCCAGCGATAAACTATAACATTAACAGTGGAGCAAGTAAGTTGAACGATTAACCCTTAAGGGGAAAGCGAGCCTTTTTTGATTAATTAGGAAAGGAAAATTTAAAAATTATGGAAAAAAATGTTTTTTTACCAAAAAATAGTGCATAATTCTGGTAATATGTTGATGGAATAGGCTTCTTTCTATCATATTTCTAGGTATATTTATTCTAAAAAGTATTTTTTTGTTTTTGCTGGTAGCAAGAGGAATTGTTGGCAATTCTTCAGTTTTTTTTTCTTTTTTTACCCCCAAAATTGTGATTATGATTTTTTCACTTGAAATACACTACATAGCAACTTCTGTGAGAAGTGTAGTGGGTGAGCGGCAGTGGGAGCAGCTCAGTAGCCTTCTGGCTTCCCATGGAGATAGGGGATTATAGTGCGCTGAAGTTTGGTGTGCCATTTCCCTAGATTTTTATGCAAACATAATTATCAATATCTCAGGAATAAGTTATTGACATTATAAATCCTCTCATGCAAAGAGTATTTATCTGAGCATCATGATTCTTTCGTAGGTTATTGAGGAATGATGGGTCTATTGAATTACAGGAAGAGCTTGTGTTACGGCCCCCTACCTAAATGGGAGTTAGGTAGTAACCCTGCCGGCCGCCAGTCAATGGGTTACGTCATCAGACCCGATGTTTGACTGCTGAGCCGGCTTGACTGACAGTGTCAACCAGACTCTCCCATGGAGAGTGCTAACCAGATTCTCCCATATACACCACTGGAGAGTGTTAACCAGACTCTCCACATACACCATTGGAGAGTGTAGACTCTCCCCTGCACTTGGAGTGTACCTGCACCTTGGAGAGTGTATGTGTCCTGTGATAGAGACGGCAGTGACAGATGGTTGTACCTGAAATATGTACCTGAGATTGTGTTTACCCATTAGTACCTGAGAGTTGGGGGCATGCCATGTGGCACAGAGGTGTCATGTGACACAAGTGAATGAGAGTTGTGTAACACAGAGACAAGGGTGTCTGAGGACACAGGAAGAGAATGAGTGTCATGACTAGAGGATTGGTGGTGTCCTGTGTGACACGATGATGGCAGCGACGTCTGACACTGCACTGAATTTTTATGATTGTTTTACTTGTGCTATTTTTACTACGTTTTAAATTAGTATAGAATGTGTATAAAGATATATATGATTTTACACAGATTATGTTATACAAATCATATGTTTTTTATATTAATAGTAATATAATAAATATATGAAATCTGAGAGATTTTACTTGTTATCCTGAACAGTCTCTTTATCACAAATGTATTTTTTTTTTGTAATAGCTTGCGATATGTTTTACGGTTTGTTGTTACTGATTTTTTGTTTCCCAACAAAATTAAAAAAAAAAAAAAAAAAAAAAACACGCATTTCAACATTTTTTATAATGCAATCTATTGACAGTAAGCTCACGGCTCTCTGTAATTCAAAAACCTAACTCTTTTTCTTGCAAAATATTCGCATGCCCAGTGCCCCGAATATTTTGAATTCTTTTTTATAGAAATAAAGAACACATTTTTTTAAGTGTTATAAGATAAAAAAAACAATTAGGACTAGTAGTTCCTGAGATATGAGGCAGAGAAGTTGGCACTGTATGCTCACCTGACAGCAACAGGAGCCCTGCCACTAGCAGAATTGTTGCCAATATACCTTTTTTTCTCATTTTTTTTATTAATTTTATATAATTTTTATTTTCTGATAATTACAATTTATAGTTGTTCTTGTGATTTCATAGCCAATCTTTGTTCTGACAATAATATTAGGTACTGATATTGTACTCAAATAATAATAATAATGATAGTGCATAAAAATAAAAATAATAATAATAATGATAGTGCATAATAATAATAATAATAATAATAATAATAATAATAATAATAATAGGTAGTAGGTTGGTAGACAGCAACCACCCAGGGAGGTACTACCATCCTGCCAGGTGACTGTGAAACAGAAACCTGAAACTGTTTTACATGATGGTAGGATTGCTGGTGTCTTTTTTCTGTCTCATAAACACGCTGGATAACAGGTATATCTAGCTACTTCTACTTACACTTTAGGTCACACTACACAGGCATGCACATGCATATACAGTGGTACCTCGAGTTACGATGGTCCCCAAAATCGCCCTTTTATGTAAGTTTATTTTTTTAAATGCTTTTGTAAGTATATTTTTGGGGGTGTAAAAGGACTAGTCTATTTTACATTATTCCTTATGGGGATAAATTCGTTTGGTAATGGCACTTGAACAACGTTCTCGAACGAAAAAAATATCGTAACTCGAGGTACCACTGTATATACATACACACATCTAGGTTTTTCTTCTTTTTCTTAATAGCTCTTGTTCTTTATATTTTCTCTATTGTCCATGGGGAAGTGGAAAAGAATCTTTCCTCCGTAAGCCATGCGTGTCGTATGAGGCGACTAAAATGCCGGGAGCAATGGGCTAGTAACCCCTTCTGTACACATTTACTAAAAAAGAGAAGAAGAAAAACTTTATAAAACTGAGTTGTTTGAATGTGCGTGGATGTAGTGCGGATGATAAGAAAGAGATGATTGCTGATGTTATGAATGAAAAGAAGTTGGATGTCCTGGCCCTAAGTGAAACAAAGCTGAAGGGGGTAGGCGAGTTTCAGTGGGGAGAAATAAATGGGATTAAGTCAGGAGTATCTGAGAGAGTTAGAGCTAAGGAAGGGGTAGCAATAATGTTGAAGGATCAGTTATGGAAGGAGAAGAGGGAACATATATGTGTAAATGCAAGGATTATGTGGATTAAAATAAGGGTCGGATGCGAAAAGTGGTTCATAATAGGCGTGTATGCACCTGGAGAGGAGAGGAGTGTAGAGGAGAGAGAGAGATTTTAGGAGATGTTAAGCGAATGTATAGGAACTTTTGAACCAAGTGAGAGAGTAATTGTGGTAGGGGACCTAAATGCTGAAGTAGGAGAAACATGTAGAGAGGGTGTGGTAGGTAAGTTTGGGGTGCCAGGTGTAAATGATAATGGGAGCCCTTTGATTGAACTTTGTATAGAAAGGGGTTTAGTTATAGGTAATACATATTTTAAGAAAAAGAGGATAAATAAGTATACAAGATATGATGTAGGGCGTAATGACAGTACAGTGGACCCCCGAGTTTCGTAAAAACTTCACTCCTGAAGTCTGCTCAAGTGCCATTACCGAACGAATTTACTCCCTTAAGGAAAAATTTCACGTAGGTTAGTCTATTTCAGACCCCCAAAAATACACTTCCACAAGAACTTACAAAATTATACTTACATAATTGCACGATTTCCGGGGTATTCGTTAACCGAGGGTCCACTGTAGTTTGTTGGACTATGTATTGGTAGAGGGGCCACAGATATATCAGATCACTTTTTAGTTATAGCTACAGTGGGAGTAAAAGGTAGATGGGATACAAGGAAAATATAAGCAGTAAGTAAGAGAGAGGTGAAGGTTTATAAACTAAAGGAGGAGGCAGTTAGGGTAAGATATAAACAACTATTGGAGGATAGATGGGCTAGTGACAGTGTAGGCAATGGGGTTGAAGATGTATGGGGTAGATTTAAAAATGTAGTGTTAGAGTGTTCAGCAGAAGTTTGTGGTTACAGGCGAGTGGGTGCGGGAGGAAAGAAGAGCGATTGGTGGAATGATGATGTAAAGAGAGTAGTAAGGGAGAAAAAGTTAGCATATGAGAGGTTTTTACAAAGTAGAAGTGATGCAAGGAAGGAAGAGTATATGGAGAGAAAAAGAGAGGTTAAGAGAGTGGTGAAGCAATGTAAAAAGAGAGCAAATGAGAGAGTGGGTGAGATGTTATCAACAAATTTTGTTGAAAATAAGAAAAAGTTTTGGAGTGAGATTAATAAGTTGAGGAAGCCTAGGCAACAAATGGATTTGACAGTTAAAAATAGGAGAGGAGAGTTATTAAATGGAGAGTTAGAGGTATCGGAAAGATGGAGGGAATATTTTGAGGAGTTGTTAAATGTTGATGAGGACAGGGAAGCTGTGATTTCATGTATAGGGCAAGGAGGAATAACATCTTGTAGGAGTGTGGAAGAGCCAGTTGTGAGTGTGGGGAAAGTTCGTGAGGCAGTGGGTAGAATGAAAGGAGGTAAGGCAGCTGGGATTGATGGGATAAAGATAGAAATGTTAAAAGCAGGTGGGGATATAGTTTTGGAGTGGTTAGTGCTATTATTTAATAAATGTATGGAAGAGGGTAAGGTACCTAGGGATTGGCAGAGAGCGTGTATTGTTCCTTTGTATAAAGGCAAAGGGGACAAAAGAGAGTGCAAAAATTATAGGGGAATAAGTCTATTGAGTGTACCTGGCAAAGTGTATGGTAGAGTTATTATTGAAAGAATTAGGAGTAAGACAGAAAGCAGGATAGCAGATGAACAAGGGGGCTTTAGGAAAGGTAGGGGGTGTGTAGACCAAGTGTTTACAGTGAAACATATAAGTGAACAGTATTTGGATAAGGGTAAAGAGGTTTTTGTGGCATTTATGGATTTAGAAAAGGCGTATGATAGGGTGGATAGGGGGGCAATGTGGCAGATGTTGCAGGTGTATGGAATAGGAGGTAGGTTACTGAAAGCAGTGAAGAGTTTTTATGAGGATAGTGAGGCTCAAGTTAGAGTGTGTAGGAGGGAAGGGGACTATTTCCCAGTAAAAGTGGGCCTTAGACAAGGATGTGTGATGTCACCGTGGTTGTTCAATATATTTATAGATGGGGTTGTAAGAGAAGTGAATGCGAGGGTCTTGGCAAGAGGTGTGGGGTTAAAAGATAAAGAATTAAATACAAAGTGGGAGTTGTCACAGTTGCTTTTGCTGATGACACTGTGCTTTTGGGAGATTCTGAAGAGAAGTTGCAGAGGTTGGTGGAGGAATTTGGTAGGGTGTGTAAAAGAAGAAAATTGAAAGTGAATATAGGAAAGAGTAAGGTGATGAGGATAACAAAAAGATTAGGTGACGAAAGATTGGATATCAGATTGGAGGGAGAGAGTATGGAGGAGGTGAATGTATTCAGATATTTGGGAGTGGACATGTCAGCAGATGGGTCTATGAAGGATGAGGTGAATCATAGAATTGATGAGGGAAAAAGGGTGAGTGGAGCACTTCGGAGTCTGTGGAGACAAAGAACTTTGTCCATGGAAGTAAGAAGGGAATGTATGAGAGTATAGTTATACCAACACTCTTATATGGGTGTGAAGCATGGGTGATGAATGTTGCAACGAGGAGAAGGCTGGAGGCAGTGGAGATGTCATGTCTGAGGTCAATGTGTGGTGTGAATATAATGCAGAGAATTCGGAGTTTGGAAATTAGGAGGAGGTGCGGGATTACCAAAACTATTATCCAGAGAGCTGAGGAGGGGTTGTTGATTTGGTTCGGACATGTAGAGAGAATGGAACGAGACAGAATAACTTCGAGTGTATAAATCTGTAGTGGAGGGAAGGCGGGGTAGGGGTCGGCCTAGGAAAGGTTGGAGGGAGGGGGTAAAGGAAGTTTTGTGTGCGAGGGGCTTGGACTTCCAGCAAGCATGTGTGAGCGTATTTGATAGGAGTGAATGGAGACAAATGGTTTTAATTCATGACGTGCTGTTGGAGTGTGAGCAAAGTAACATTTATGAAGGGATTCAGGAAACCGGCAGGCCGGACTTGAGTCCTGGAGATGGGGAAGTACAGTGTCTGCACTCTGAAGGAGGGGTGTTAATGTTGCAGTTTTATAACTGTAGTGTAAAGCACCCCTCTGGCAAGACAGTGATGGAGTGAATGATGTTGAAAGTTTTTCTTTTTCGGGCCACCCTGCCTTGGTGGGAATCGGCTGATGTGTTAATAAAATAAAATAATAATAATAATAAAGTTCCCTTGAAGCCATTATGTAAGATATGTGTCACTGACTTATCTCATCTGATCTCCACTAATGATGACTGGTGACATTTGATGAGGGGTAGTCTTATCTCCTCTTATCAATCCAGTAATTACAGTGATGACATTTGACGAGCTTACACTGCTTTCCTTTATTTGTTACTCAAACCTGTCTGTCTGTGTGTCTGTCTTTCTGTCTGTCTGTGTGTCGTCTCCTTTCTGTGTGCTTGTCTCAGAGAGTAGCTCATGAAACAACTGGTATTACACAGATCACAAGCACATTATATCACTTTGTCTTGATTTTTTTAGTTATCCTAGGTAATTTACACAATGTATAATTGTATTTATGTATGTGTTCCTGTGAGATAGAGACAGAGACAGATAGATATAGACAGACAGACAGAGATAGACAGCGAATCAGGTACCCAGCTGACCAGCCAGGTGACCAACCAGCTGCTTGCCAGCCAGGTGGCCAGGCAGGCAGGCAGCCAGCTGGCCTGCCGACATCACTTTCCACTTCAAAGGGGAGTGTTAATATGACATGACATCAGTGAATCCTTGGTGTTTGCCGCAGTGTTTGCTCTAGCTGGCGCTCAATTTATTTAGTGCTCCCACAAGGTACTAAGTGGTCCAAGATTTTTTTAATATGGCACACACCAAGTGCTAAGACCCATTTTATGCTGACCAGGCATCTCAGGCCAATCATGCCAAATTTGGAGGCAGGAAAAATAAAACATAAATATATGTTTAGGGCAGTTGCAGTACTAATATATATATATGTTTGGACCATTTAAGGGTTAAGAGATAGAAAAATGATAAGAATCTTAACTTCTCTATTGTTGTTTTAGGTACTATATAGGGTCACTGAGAACACCGCTGCCCTCTGCCAGCTCCTCCAAGGTGAGTGTAAATACGTATTTCTTATTTATAAAGTGTAAATATTTCTTATTTATAAATTAAAGTGTAAATATTTCTTACTTATAAATTAAAGTGTAAATATTTTTTATTTATAAATTATGTACATTGTTTCAGTGTGAATATTGTTGAGGGCTTCTTCTGCTTATGGTCAGTGGCCCTTATAAACCCAACAACACAAACACACTACCACAAGTCCTCACATTAGTAGACATAACTCTCCACAAACACTAGCACCCACAATTTAAGGTAAGAAATACTATTATTTCTGTTGTATTTGTAATGTTAAGCAGTAAAAACAACATAATACAACACAACAATGAACTACAATTACATATTCACTTTTATTTTTGTAAGATGAGGCCTAAAAAAAATTGTTTGGGTTTTTCTGGCTCCCAGGAATGTAACCCTATTTTTCTCATTAGTTCTTCAGTTCATCTAACATGGTTTTTACCTAACATGGCATTTTCAGGAAAGTAACTGCTGTGTAATATTACTGTCTAATGTATCATAATATAAATGTTTGGTGGTTTTCTTTTAGTTTTATATTCTATTCTTCGTGACTTTTTTTTGTATCCTGGTCTTTATGAGTAGCAATGTTAAAGTTACACAATACAGGTACTCCTCACTTAACAACCTACCTGTTTAATGACTGCTCAGACTTATGACCAGTTCTCCAACCAAACGGTATTGTGAGGTGTACGCGAATTTTGGTCGTGGGAACGGAAGTGCATCTCAGCGTCAAGCATCTTATTTCTCATCACTCTGAATCTCAGTTTCGTTCCATCAGTCGGTCGATATTCACTAACTATAGTTAGTCAAGTCAATAAGTCACTTAGTCCAGTAAGTATGTCGTCACTATAGTCAGTCAGTCAGTCCAGTCAGTAAGTCAGTCTGTCAAGTCAATATGTCAAGTCAATATGTCAAGTCAATATGTCAAGTCAGTCAGTCACGTCAATAAGTCAAGTCAGTCAGTCAGTTTATTCTGGTAAATATACTCATAAATACAGTGGACCCCCGAGTTTCGTAAAAACTTCACTCCTGAAGTCTGCTCAAGTGCCATTACCGAACGAATTTACTCCCTTAAGGAAAATGTCACGTAGGTTAGTCTATTTCAGACCCCAAAAATACTTTTCCACAAGCACTTACAATATTATACTTACATAAATGTACGATTTCCGGGTTTACGAAACTCGGGGTCCACTGTAGTTAAATAAATTACCATACATAGTAGCATATGTAAACATAGCATGTATTGATTGGTATGTAAACAGCATGTATTGACTGGTATGTAAACACAGCATGTATTGACTGGCATGTAAACACAGCATGTATTGACTGGTATGTAAACACAGCATGTATTCAATTCAAAATTCAAAATTCAAATTCTTTATTTCATGTAATACAAGGTGGGGGGTACTTACAGTTATACATTAAAGTTGATATTACAAGATGGCCAATAATATGCCTAGGTATGCCTAGGCTTTTCAGGCAGTCTTATGATAGGTCTTACTCAATAGCTACACAATGAATATACAGATTGTAAGGTTAGGTTTACAAAATTTAGGTACTGGAATTTAAACATTGAGAATTTAACAATTAGTATAAGAAGTTAGCAATTAGTTTATATATTAATGATAAAGGTGATATATTGGCATAATATAGTTTCTATATTGGAGTGTCTTAGGCAAACTTATGACTAGCTTAAGTACAGTGGTACCTCGAGTTACGATATTTTTTCGTTTGAGAATGCTGTTCAAGTGCCATTACCAAACGAATTTATCCCCTTAAGGAATAATGTAAAATAGACTAGTCCTTTTGCACCAAAATATACTTACAAAAGCATTTAAAAAAATAAACTTACATAAAAGGGCGATTTTGGGGACCATCGTAACTCGAGGTACCACTGTATTATGAAGCAATAGTTGTATTAGAATTTTGGTTAGAACTGTGCAAATTAAGGGGAATCACAGATATCAATAAGTGTATTTTGCTGTGGTTAGTAATGTGCAAATTAAGGAGAATCACAGATATCAATAAGTGTATTTTGCTGTGGATATGTGCAAGATAAAGTAGTTTTCGTATGGTTAGCTACCGGTTGGGTGCGTAAGTGAGATAAGATGTTTTTTAACGGTGCTTTTGAAAATGGAGGTTGTGTCTGCAGTTCTAGAGTTTTCAGGCAGGGAGTTCCAGATTTTAGGCCCTTTTATGCGCATTGAATTTTTGTATAGATTTAGTCGGACACGGGGAATGTCAAAGAGATGTTTATGTCTGGTATTATGTCTATGGGTCCTGTCACAACTGTCAAGAAAGTGTTTTAGCTCAGGGTTAAAATTGGAATTAATGGTTCTATAAATGTAGATAGCAGAGTAGTAAGTATGGATGTTCTGGACAGTGAGTAGGTTTAGGTCTTTGAAGAGTGGGGGGGTGTGCTGCCTAGCGTTGGATTGTGTGATAATTCTTACTGCGGCTTTTTGTTGGGTTATTATTGGCTTTAGGTGGGTAATTGCTGTTGATCCCCATGCACAAATGGCATATGTGAGGTAGGGATAGATGAGTGAGTAGTATAGTGTGGGTAGGGCTGATTGTGGTACATAATACCGTATCTTAGAGAGGATCCCCCACAGTTTTGGACACTTTCTTTGTTATGTGTTAGATATGGGTGCTGAATTTCAGGCTGCTGTCAAGGTGAAGGCCCAGGAACTTGCCCTCGTTATGTCTAGTAATAGATGTAGAGTTGATCTTAATGTTTAATTGTGGATCATCTGTTCTGTTGCCAAACATAATACGTATAGAAGGTCTTATCAGTGTTGAGTGTAAGTTTATTGGCTGTCATCCATGTTGATATTTTTATTAATTCGCTGTTAACAATGGTATTAAGCGTGGCAAGGTTTGTGTGGGAGATGACATAAGTTGTGTTGTCAGCAAAGAGTATTGGTTTCAGGTGTTGTGATACATTGGGAAGATCATTGATGTATAAGAGGAAGAGCAGGGGACCAAGGACACTTCCCTGCGGTACGCCGGTGTCTAGTGGTAGTGTCGTGGAGGATGTGTCTTTAACCCTTTGACTGTTTCGGACGTATATATACGTCTTACGAGCCAATGTTTCCGACGTATTTATACGCCTAAATTCTAGGCCTCAAATCAAGTGGGAGAAAGCTGGTAGGCCCACATGTGAGAGAATGGGTCTGTGTGGTCAGTGTGGCAGTATAAAAAAAATCGGGCAGCCAGTGGTGCATTGTGGGAAAGCCATTTCAGTAGTCCATGTTCAGCATCCCTAGGGTAAGAATATCTGACTCCCGGCGAATCTGGGACTCTTCTCTTCCCTAGTGATAACTCTAACACAGATGGAAGTGTCTCTGAAGATGAATTTCATGGTTTTGAGGAGTTTGTGACCGAAAGTAATGCCAAGGATACCAGAAGGAAAGAAGGAAGAAAGAAAGAAAGTAAGGAAGGAAGGAAGAGATGAGAGGAAGGAAGGAAAGAAGAGATGAAGGAAGGAAGGAAAGAAGAGATGAAAGGAAGGAAGGAAAGAAGTGATGAGAGGAAGGAAGGAGGAAAGGAAGGAAGGAAAGAAGAAAGAAAGAAAGGAAGGAGAGATGAGAGGAAGGAACAAAAGTAGTAAGAAAGGAAGGAGAGATGAGAGGAAGGAAGGAACAAAAGAAGTAAGAAAGGAAGAAAAAAGGAAGGAATGAATGAAGGAAGAAAGGAAGGCAGGAAGGAAGAGATGAGAGGAAGGAAGGAAGGAAATAAGTAAGAAAAGAAGGAAGGAAATAAGTAAGAAAGGAAGAAAGGAATGAAGGAAGAAAGGAAGCTAGGAAGGAAGGTTGTGGGGAAGCAGACATGGGTCCCCTTTTGTGTTGACAGGTTGACAGCAGTGAGGATGGTGAGTAATGGTATAATATGTCATTTTGACAACTGCCTTACCCTGACTCAGCAAATTTAGATGTCCACACAAACACAACTTCAAGCGCTAAGTGAAGTTGATGGAGTGTCCAGTCATTATATATGTGTATATATATCATAGAACAATAGGTTGGTAGGTAAGTAGGTAGGTAAGTAGGTAGCAAGTAGGTAAGTAGTAGCAAGTAGGTAAGTGAAGTAGGTATGTAAGTAGGTACCATAAGTAGGACGTAAGTGAGTAGGCAATAGGTACGTAAAGGACGAAAGGGTACGTAAGTAGGTAAGAAGTAGGTAGGAAGGACTGTGGTGAAGAAGAGCATAGGACCCCATGGGTGTTGACAAGGCAGTGAGGGTGGGGAGTGGTGGTATAATATGTCATTTTGACAGCAGCCGCACCCTGACTCAGCATAGTATTTATAAGTCCACACACTCACAACAAGCAGCTTCCAGAAGCTATTATCAGTTCTATGAAGTGTCCAGTGACTATATACAGGGGACCCGAGTTTCGTAAACCGGAAATCGTACATTTATGTAAGTATAATATTGTAAGTGCTTGTGGAAGGTATTTTGGGGTCTGAAATAGACTAACCTACGTGACATTTTTCCTAAGGAGTAAATTGTCGGTAATGGCACTTGAGCATACTTCAGGAGGAAGTTTACGAAACTCGGGGTCCACTGTATGTGTATATAGAAACCAGAAGGAAGGAAGGAAGGAGATGAAAAGAAGGAAGGACGGTATGAAAGGAGAAGGTATGTAGGTAGGTAGGAATGTAGGAAGGAAGGAATGTAGGAAGGAAGGTTGGAAGGAAGGTATGAAGGAAGGTAGGAAGGAAGGCAGGAAGGAAGGTAGGAAGGAGGGTAGGAAGGAAGGCAGGAAGGAAGGTATGAAGGAAGGCAGGAAGAAAGGCAGGAAGGAAGGCAGGAAGGAAAGCAGGAAGGAAGGAAGGAATGACGACCCAGAAACAACAACCAGCTTCCAGAAGCTAATAGCAATTCTATGAAGTGTCCAGTGATTATATATGCATATATATAAAAACCAGAAGGAAGGAATAAAGGAAGGACGAGATGAAAGGAAGGAAGGAATGTAGGAAGGAAGGTTAGAAGGAATGTAGGAAGGAAGGAAGGTCGGAATGATGACCCAGACACAACAACCACCTTCCAGAAGCTTATAGCAGTTCTAGGCACGTGTCCAGTGACTATGTGTGTATATATAGAAAACAGAAGGAGAAAGGAAGGCAGATGAAAGGTAGTAAGGAAGGAAGGTAGGTAGGTAGGTAGGTAGGTAGGTAGGTGGTAGGTAGGTAGGTAGGTAAGGTGGAAGGAAGGAAGGAAGGAAGGAAGGAAGGAAGGAAGGAAGGAAGGAAGAAGGTAGGTAGGTAGGTAGGTAAGAAGGAATGTAGGAAGGAAGGAAGGAATGACGACCCAGACGACCATCAACCTAGGATAACTACCTAACACAACTGCCTGCTGCTACTTTGAAGAAAACTGCTCAGAAGAGATGTTTTGTCTGTGCATATACAAAAAAAACGCCCACAAAAATGCAGACACTCGTTTTATGTGTGAGGAATGTAAAACACCACTGTGCATGTTTCAAAGAGTTCCACAAGCTGCAGAACGTCTATGAACATGTCCAGTGACTATACATTTGTATATATATTATAGAACAATAGTAATAAAGATTTTTTTGTATTGTTGGTTTGTGTAAACAAGTTTTGTAAACAATATAAAGACACTAATGTTTATGCTATTATTGTGTTGCATACAACGAATGTATATATATACATTGCATCTTACCTTGGCCTCACAGGCCACATAAGTTACGTAAAAAAAGAAAATAGTGAAAAAAACAAGAAATCTACGAATGGAAGTAAACAAATGTTTACCGAGTGAGTGGCATTCGCCGCTGTTGCCATACGCGGCTCATTTACTGCCAACTTTACACCTCCATATCTCGGTAAATATTGATGGCAAAAATCTGTTTTTAGGACCAAAACAATCAGAAAAATAATCTTAACATTTTGATAAGAAAAAATATTTTTTTTTTTTTCGAATATTTCCCGACATAGAATGACAGTTTCAGAAAAGGGTCTCCGACAGTCAAAGAGTTAATAGTGACATACTGGTACCTATTAGTGAGGTAGGATTTGAGGTATGCTAGTGCATGACCTCTTATTCCATAGTGGTCAAGTTTGTGGAGTAGGATGCCGTGGTTTACTGTGTCAAAAGCTTTCCTTAAGTCAATAAAAAGTCCTAGTGGATATTCCTTATTTTCAAGTGCTGTGTAAAGCAGGTCTATCATTTTTACTATTGCATCGTTAGTGCTTTTATTTTTCCTGAAGCCAAATTGGCAGGGGTTGAGTATGCTTTGTGTCGTTATAAACGAGTATAATCTCTTGTGCACAAGTTTCTCGAAGATTTTGGATAGCAATGGTAGATTTGATATAGGCCTATAGTTATTTACGTCTGTAGGGTCACCACCTTTGTGTATTGGTGTAACCCTTGCTGTTTTGAGTAGTGTTGGGAAGGTGCTAGATTCTAATGATTTGTTAAAAAGTAAAGAAATAGGATATGAAAGGACATGAGCAGCTCGTTTGTATATTAAGGGTGGAACTTGAGACAGATGTCCTGATTTATTTTTAAGTGACTTGATTATCATGGAGACTTCAGTGGGTTCTGTAGGTGCAAGATATAAGGAGGATGGGAAATTCCCATCTAGGTAATCACTTGCTCGGGCATTGGTATCTGGAATTTTACTGGCAAGATTTGATCCTATAGTTGAGAAGAAGTCATTTATCTTGTTTACTGTATCAATAGGCTGTAGTGGTGTTTCATTTGGTTTAGTTAGGACAATATCCTTAGTTTTTTTTCAGTTTGTGGGTGCCCATAATCTGTGAGTGTTTTCCAGGTCTTTTTTATATCTCCTCTTGTTTCAGTGAATCTGCTGGAGTAGTACAATTGTTTGGCTTTTTTTATTAGTTTGGTGAGAACTGATGAATAGTGTTTAACAAACTCCTTATGTATGAATCCCCGTCTATATTGCTTCTCATATTGATGTTTCTTGTTAATGGATTTTAGTAAGTTGTTAGTTAGCCATGGGCAGCCTAACCGTTTATTCGTAATCTGTTTCATTTTTATAGGACAATGTTTGTTGTATAGTCTATGTAATTTATTAAGAAAGGTGTCTGTCCACTCATCGATACCCTTGGCATTTGGGAATTCTATAGCCCAGTCAACTGTGTCTAGCTCTGTTGTGAAGTTATTTATTGAAGCTTGGTCATGGAGTCGGAATGAAACTTTGGTGTATTCTAGGGGCGGTTTACTAATGTTTGTTAAGAGGAAGGTGGGGTAGTGGTCTGTGGTGCTGTCTGTTATTATTCCCGATTTAAGGGGGGCTAGGATATTGGTCCATATATGGTCGATTATGGTTGCACTCGTATCAGTAAGCCTAGTTGGTTTGGTTATTGTTGGTATGAGAAGTGTGTTGTTCATATTGTTGATGAAATCGGTTACTGGCTGGTCATCTGGTAGGCCAAGGTTGATGTTGAAGTCTCCAGCTAAGATAAGGTGGTGTTTGTTCAATTGGTTGTTTGTTATTTGCATTTTTAGTTGATCGCTAAAATTTGGGATGTTTGTATGAGGCATCCGGTAAATGGCCCCGATGGTTATGGGAGTCTTAAGGTTTTGTGCAGTAAATTTAGCAAAAATATATTCTCCATATTCATCATTATATCAAATGGTGTCACAGCAGGATATTTCATTAGAGTAATAGATTGCAATACCTCCCCCTGCTTGATGTGGTCTGCAGTTGTGTATTGCTGTGTATCCTGGCAGCGAGTAGATATCTATTGTATCCTGCTTAAGCCAGGTTTCAGTAAGGACAATACATGTGAAGGTTGTTTTTAGGGAACCAAGGAGGGCAAGGAGGTCATCATAGTGTTTGCTTAAGGATCGGACATTGTAGTTAAGAACTGTTATACTTTTAGTAGTGTTTAGGACAGTGTGGGCTTGTGATGCTGTGTAGTAGAGGCAGTTATTTTCCAGTAAATTTTGAATGGGTGTCTCATTCATCATTTAGGTTAAATAGTGATTTTGTTATATCATGTATAGTGTGGTGAGTTATAGTACTGATATCTGTTGTAAGGGGATGTTTTGGTAAGTATATAACTAATGCACATTGGTCAAATAAAGTATAGTAACAAATAGAGTATAGTAACATAGTGGTCTTGGTATTGAGTATGTATTAAGCTAGTATGAAATAAAAAATTAGATATAAACTAATAAGATACAATTATTAAAAACAATGTAGCACCAATGAGTTTAGTATTGGTTATGTATTAAGCTAGAATGAAATATAGTACAGTAAAATTAAAGAAAAATTTAGATATAAACTAATAAGATAAAATTACTAATAACAATGTAGCACCAATGAGTTTGGTATTGGTTATGTATTAAGCTAGAATGAAATAAAGTACAGTAAAAACTTACAAATTTAGATAAACTATTAAGTTTAAATTACAAAATTGGGTAGCACCAATGAGTTTGGTGTTGGTTATTTAATAAGCTAGAAGGTAATTAGATATAAACTAATAAGATAAAATTACTAATAACAATGTAGCACCAATGAGTTTGGTAATGGTTATGTATTAGGCTAGAATGAAATAAAGTACAGTAAAAATTACAAATATAGATAAACTACTAAGTTTAAATTACAAAATTGTGTAGTACCAATGAGTTTGGTGTTGGTTATTCAATAAGCTAGAATGTAATTAGGTGAACTAGATATTACTGGTATTGACTGGTATGTAAACATAGCATGTATTGACTGGTATATAAACACAGCATGTATTGACTGGTATGTAAGCACAGCATGTATTGACTGGAATATAAACATAGCATGTATTGACTGGTATGTAAACACAGGATTTATTGACTGGTATGTAAACACAGACATGTATTGACTGGTATGTACATAAAATGTATTGACTGGTATGTAAACACATCATGTATTGACTGGTATGAAAACACAGCATGTATTGACTGGTATGTAAACATAGCATGTATTGACTGGTATGTAAACATAGCATGTATTGACTGGTATGTAAACACAGCATGTATTGACTGGTATGCAAACATACCATGTATTGACTGGTATGTAAATACAACATGTATTGACTGGTATGTAGGAATCAACTAAGTAAATAAAAAACACATAACTGAGAATCATATGGGACACGTATATATGGACCAATTGTAAAATAGCTGAACAGGTATTAACACGTTTTCAGAATCGTTGCATCTGAACAAGTGGAAAAATACAACTGTGACTGAAATGTGTATTGCTTGCTACAGTAATGCTTATGCCTTATATCTACAAGCACAGTATAGCACTTCGTTATTTTTCTGGGTTATCCTAGGTAATTTACACTATGTATGATAACTGTACTTATGTGTACCTGTGCCTAAACAAACTTAGTCCTTGATTCTGTTCTGTCATTCAAGTACTTACATTTGCTTGGTGTAATTTTTTTGAAGGACAGCCAGTCAACCAGCCAGCCGAACATGTCAGTGAGTGAGTTTATTCAGATAAACATATTCATAATGAGTTTCTTACAGAAAGTTACATCTAGGACCCCAACATGTCCTTCCATTTCCTGGCCATCATCTCTCTTACCTGGGCCCTCTACAACTACCCCTACAAGTCCTTCCATTTCCTCACCATCATCTCCCTTACCCGGGCCCTCTACACCTACCCCTACAAGTCCTTCTATTTCCTGGCCATCATCTCCCTTTTCCAGGCCCTCTACACCTACCCCTACAAGTCCTTCCATTTCCTGGCCATCATCTCCCTTACCCAGGCCATCTACACCTACCCCTACAACTCCTTCCATTTCCTGGCCATCATCTTCCTTACACGGGCCGTCTACACCTCCTGATAACCCTGCTGATAACTGCAATGATGACACTGATGGCTTTTTCTTTATTTTGAATAAAAACAATGACACTGTATTTACAGTATGCAAACCTAAGTACAGCCTCTCCTCACTTAGCCACGTACTCGTTTACCAAAGACTCAGACTAACGACGGCTTCTTTGACCACTTTGCATGCCTAAATTATGTATATTAGAGCTGATTTCCTCTTTTCTGTATGTTACAATATACAATACACTACTGTATAAACATTTAAAAATATACCAGAAATGTTATAAATGGTGCAAAGATGACATTAAAACAATATCAAAGATGGTTAACAAAAAGTCACCACCACAATAGTATGCTCCTCACTTAGCGATGAATTCGACGTTTACAAACGTTGTCTTAAGAACAGAACTTCATTGTTAAGTGAGGAATATTAGTAATAGTGCGTTTAATGATCTGTCATTTCAAAACCCCACAAAAATACACTTCCACAAGAACTTACAAAATTATACTTACATAATTGCACGATTTCCGGGGTATTCGTTAACCGAGGGTCCACTGTATATGTATTAGATGATTTAAATGTCATTTAAGTGGGGTAGCTGGTCCAGATATCCCACCTACACAAAATATACGACATTTAATCTGTAAACGTCCACACGTATATATACGTTAGGACTGCTACTGCCCCAAACTTATATTTACGTTTTATTTTTCCTGCCTCCAAATTTGGCACGATTGGCCTGAGATGCCTGGTCAGAATAGAATGGGTCTTAGCCCTTGGTGTGCACTGCATTAAAAAAATCTGGGACCACTTAGTACGTTGTGGGAGCACCAGTTCAATTAAGCGCCAGCTAGAGCAAACCACACGGCAAACACATGGGATTCACTGATGTCATGTAGTATTAACTCTCCCATTTTAAGTGGAAAGTGATGTTGACCCTGAGTTTAGTGGCTCTGAGGTGGATATGGCCATAAGTGGTCGAGGAAATATAAAAAACCTTGATAATAACCAATGTGCAACATTTGTGCAACATCCTTTTAGAATGTCTTGCAACCTATGCCTGTCTATCTGTTTAAGTCTATCTCTATCTGACTCTGTCTATCTCTGTCTCACAGGTACACAAATATAATTATACATAGTGTAAATTTCCTAGGATAACCAAAAAATCCAGACAAAATGCTTCTAGATATAATTTGTAAACATGACTGGCAAATACGTATTTACACTTGCTCAGGAGCCAGACTTGTTGGCTCAGGAGTAGATCTCTCTGAGACGGGAGAGCTAGTTGCTAGACTGACAGACAGATAGACAGAGAGCTTGACAGACAGGCAGATAGACAGAGAGCTTGACAGATAAAGAGCTTGACAGACAGAGAGCTTAACAGATAGATAGAGAGCTTGACAGACAGAAAGCTTGACAGACAGAGAGCTTGACAGACAGAGAGCTTGACAAAACAGAATTGAAGACAGAGCTTGACAGACAGAAAGCTTGACAGACAGAGAGCTTGACAGACAGAGAGCTAGCTTGACAGACAGAGAGTTTGACAGACAGACAGATAGAGAGCTTGGCAGACAGACAGATAGACAGAGAGCTTGAAAGACACAGATAGATAGAGTTTGACAGACAGATATGGTTGTTTAACAGTGAAAACAGAGGGGGATGGTCGTCAAATGTCACCCCTTATTTTATCTTATCACTGCACCCTGGCGTACACTCACCAATTATCTTATCTTATCACTGTCAGCAGTAGACTGACTTCTTTTACATCATTCTTATTATTATTTTCATTATTCTTCTTCTTCTTCTTATTATTATTATTATAATTATTATTATTTACTCCCATATATCCAAAATATTGCTGGAACCTATAAATACTTTGTATATATTCCTAGACATTAGTAAATGACCAAAGCAGGTGTAAATGTCCACCTGTCAGTGTGTTTGTGACAATTTGAGTACAATTTCAGTACCTAATATTAGTCTTAGAACAAAGAACTACTATAAATTGTAATTATCAAAACATAAAAATAAAATAAAATAATATAAAAACAAGAAAAAAAGGTATATCGGCAACACTTCTGCAAGCGGCAGGACTCTATGTTGCCGTAAGGTGAGCCTTCAGTGCCAACTTCTCGGTCTCATATTTCGGTAAGTACTGAGCCTAAATATTTTTTTATGATATTACACTTAGAAAAATGTGCTCTTTATTTCTATATAAAAAAACGATTTTTTTTTCAAAATATTTGGGGCACTGGGGTTTTAAACATATACAGTGGACCCTCGGTTAACGAAAAAACTTCATCCCAGAAGCCTGCTCAAGTGCCATTACCGAACAAATTTACTTCCTTAAGAAATAATGTCACGTAGGTTAGTCTATTTCAGACCCCCAAAAATACACTTCCACATGCACTTACAATATTATACTTACATAATTGTACGATTTCCGGGGTGTTCGTTAACCGAGGGTCCACTGTATATACGTTTGGACCGTTTATGGATTAAAGCACTTCAGAGTGATTATTATTATTATTACCATTGATATGTACTTTGTTCACTAAGTATAATCAGACAGAATGAGTAAATGAGAGAGAGATTATGATAACATAAACATAGACGAATGTGTATTAATTCCTATATGCGTACGGATAATTCATATAAGCTAATCCCTCTATAGTGGACTTTGTACTTCTTCCTTTTTCCTCTTGTTTTTCCTCTTCCAAGTGCTGCTGCACTTCTAACTCTATCTTGTACTATGGGGTGCACAATAAAGTACAAATTTATAGATGAAATATGTAGTCTTGGAGATTGCTTGATGCTGAGACACACCCCTTTACCTGGAGACCTGGAGAGAATTCCAGGGGTCAACGCCCCTGCAGCCCGGTCTGTGACCAGGCCTCATTTAGAGTGAACTTCTTTTGTACTTCTTCCATACTTTGCTCTTCTTCTTCCTGGTTCTCCAATAAATACTCGCCTCTCACCCTACACTAGGACTACAAATATTCTAAGGTAAGTAATGAGTGTACTGTATACGTATTTTACTTTTTTATTGTTTTTATGCCTACTTCTATTTTTAACATACTAAAATGTTATAAGAGTGCAAAGGTGACACTGAAACAATATCTAAAGATAGGTGACACAAACCCACTACCAGTACTGTATGCTTAAAATATCAGTAAGGGGCGACTCCTCATTTAACCCTTTCAGGGTTGGTGCTGTACTAGTATGGCTTATGTGCCAGGGTTGGTGTTGCACTAGTACGCGTAAATTCTAGCGCCTTCAAATCGAGCAAGAAAGAGCTGGTAGGCCTACATGTGATAGAATGGGTCTGCGTGGTAAAGTTGCACAGTAGGAATAAAATCTAGGCACCTGCATTGCATTGTGGGAGTGGTAATTCAGGCTGCCTTTGTCACCAAGGCAAGCAATAAAGAATATGTCAATCTCCAGTGAATTGAGACTATTCCTTCCCAAGTGATAGTTCTAACACAGATTGAAGTGTCACTGAAGATGAATCTAATGATGGTGAGGAGTTTGTGACAGAAAGTAATGACTAGACACACCAGAAATACTGATGAAAAACCCAGACCATTATCAACCTTCCACTTTTCCACCAAAATAAGTCAGACAAAGTGACTTATTTGCATGTGGGGGTGGGCAAGGCAGTGTGAGTGGTGGGGAAGCCAGTGTGGGTAGTGGGGAAGGCAGGTGGGTAGTGGGGAAGGCAGTGTGGGTAGTGGGGAAGGCAGTGTGGGGTGGGGAAGGCAGTGTGGGTGGTGGGGAAGGGAGCGATGATTTGTGTAAACCACATGGCTGGCTGGCTGGCTCTGTCTCACAGGTACACATAAATACAATTATACATAGTGTACATTACCTAGGATAAGCCAAAAAAAATCCAGACAAAGTGCTATATTGTGCTTGTAAGCATGACTGACAAATAATACATATCAGGACTCAGACATGATGCTGACCACTGCGTCCTGTATAATACCTGTTGGTTCACAAGTAGCTCTCTCTGAGAGAGAGAAAGAGACAAACAGAGACAAAAGAGAGACAAGCAGACAGAGACAGAAAGACAGATAAGCAGAGACAAACAAGAGAGCTAGACAGACAGATTGACAGAGAGCCAGACAGACAGACAGACAGAAAGCTAGACAGAGTGCTAGAAAGAAAGATAGCTAGATAGACAGACAGATAGACAGAGCTAGACCCATAGACAAGAGCTAGATAGGGCAGAGAGCTAGATAGATAAAAGCTAGACAAACAGAGAGCTTTGGGGCAGACAGAGAGCTAGATAGGGCAGAGAGAGACAGACAGAGAGCTAGACAGGCAGAGAGCTATATAGAGAAGAAATGATGTTCTGACAAGTTAGTACAGAATAAATGAACAGCAAAATTCCCATTCTCTTTAACTTTTTCCATTTTTAGAGGAAGGGTATTATTATTATTATCATAAAAATTATATTTAAAAAAAATTTTTTACAAAAAATTTATTAAAATTTTTTAAGATTGGATTTAAGGGGAAAGAATTTAAGTAGGAAAAACATTTAAGGGGCCCTTATTAAATTGGGGAAAATTTTTTTTGGGGTTTTCCCCTTTTTTTGGCCCGGAACCATTTTCCTAGATAAAAACAGCCTTTTTTAAAAAAAAATTTGCCAGGAATTTGTGTTTTTTAAAATTTTGAAAAAAAATTTCCTTGAAGGTTAATTGAAAAGGGTTATTTTATTAAAAAAGCCACCTTCCCAATTAACAAAGTTTAAATTTTTTTTTAAAAGGGCATTCTTTTTTTTGTTCCACCTCCTCCACCCCCTCGAACCCCTCCTCCCCCTTTTGTTAGTTTTGAACCCCTTTCCAATTTTCATTTTGGAGTCTTCCGGTTAACCAAACGCCAATTCCTCCCCATCCCCTCTAACCCCAAAAAGCCTTCCCTTTTCCAAAAATTCCCCACAACCCACCCTAAACCCCATTAAAAGGCTTGGGTTACCCCAAAACCTCTCCCCCCCAAAAATTTCCCTTTTTTTTCCAAGATTAAATTTCCTTTGTCCCCCCTAACCCTTCCTTAAAGGTCACCGTTAAATTTTTTCCTTTCTTAATTCTATGTTCACCTAAAACCTTTTTCAGGGGAAAGGTTTTTTTGGGAAATCCCTTTTCCCAAAAATTTTTGGGGAAAATTCATTTTAAAATTTTTTCCAAAATTTTCTTCCAATTTAATACCAAACTTTCCATTATCAAATTTTTTTTTTCCAAAAATTTTTCCCCCTTTAAACCTTCTTTCAAAAAATTCCCTTTTTCCCAATTTTTTTTTAAACCCCCTTAAAATTTCACCACCAATTAACTTTTTTGAACCCACCCCAAACCCCCGGGGTTTTTAAAAATCACAAAAAGGCCAACTTTGAACAATTTCCCAGGGGGTGTTAGTTCTTTATCTTTTGTCCCCTTCCTTTTTTCCCCCGAGAAATTACCTTTTTTTCTTAAAAAACCCTTTTAAAAATTTAAAATTGGGGGAAAAAACCTTGGGACTCCGGAATTAAAACTTTTTCTGGGCCCCACTTTTGCCGGGAAATTAATCCTCCCCTAGTTATAACCCCTTCTTTTTTTTAAACCCCCTCGTTTTTAAATTCCCCATTAAACTTTTCACCCTTTTCAAATAACCTCCTTTTTTTTCCATTTCCCCCAAATTTTCCCGGCTTTTATCCCCCAAAAAACCCCCCTTTTCCCCCCTTTTTCTCGTTTTTTCCAAATCCCGAAAACAAAGTTCCTTTTTTACCCATTTTTTAAAATTTTTCATTAAAGGGGTTTCCTAAAACCTTTGGGCCCCTAACGCACCCCCTTTATACAATTTTTCCCCTTTTAAAGCCTTTTTTTCCTTTTCCACGGTTTACCTGGTTTTCCCTTACCCTTAAATTTTTTCTTTCAAAAAAAAACCCTTAATTAAAATTTACGGATAATCTTTGGGGGTTTTCCCCGGAAAATTTTTACCACTCCCCGGGGGTCCCCTTTGGCCTTTTTAAAATACAAAAAATTTTAGATCCTCTCCCAAAAATTTTAAGGAAAACCTTAAAACCCGGGTTCCATTATTTATTAAATAAAAACATTTAACCCCACCCCCAAAACTATACCCCCCACCTGTCTTTAACATTTCTATCTTTATTCAATCAACCCCGGCTCCCAACCTCCTTTCTTTTCTATTTATTTCCCCCAGGACCCCCCCCACACTCACAACTGGTTCTTTCTCTCTCATATAAGATGTTATTCCTCCTTGCCCTATATGAAATCACAGTTTCCCCTATTTTCGTCAATTTTTAAAGAATTCCTCAAAATTTTTCCCTCCATCTTCCCAATACCTCTAACTCTATTTAATTATTTTCCTCTCATATTTTTAACTGATAAATCCATTCTTGCCCTAGGCTTTCTCAACTTAAAAATCTTACTCCAAACTCCAAAACTTTTTCTTTTTTTCCCAAAAAATTTTGTTATTACATGTAAAAATATTCTTTTTTTTTTTGTTTTAATATTTGGAGCACTGGAAAAGAGAATGTAGATCTATTTTTGGGACATTTAAAGGGGGTTAAAAAAAAAAGTTTCTATCTCGCCCCCCCCAAAAAGTCAGTCGTGACCAGCTAGGCTGTGGTTTGTATGTCGATCTGTGTGCGACAAGAAAGTAACCCTGATTGTCAGGCCATGATCCATTGTGAGGCCTGGTTATGGCCCAGGCCACAGGGCATTGACCCTTGGAATGCCCCCCGGGTCCCTCCAATTTCAGCACATACCCCCCTAGCTACAGTGGCCCTTTTGGTTTTCGTCGATAATTTTTTCCCAGAATGCTTTTTTGGAGTGCCGTTAAAAAACGAATTTGTTCCCATAAGGACGAATGTAAATTAGATTACTTTTTAGACCCCCAAAAATACACTTACAAAAATACATTAATTTGTTCAAGTTGGAAGCTGTACAAAAACCCGGGGGGCCCACTATATATCAAAGAAAGTCCCCAAAACCCAGTGGCTCCTTTATGAGACATTTTTCTATGTGCCTCAATCATCATTACTTACTTTCTTCTACTCTAAATCCTTATCTAAACATGATAGGTGTGCCTGGAGATCTACAAAAGGAAGTCACAAAAACAACAAAAAAACAGTATAAAAGATCCCCGGGAAGATCCCAGAAAACCCGCTATACTCATTCCCATCAAAACTTTCACTCTTTCTACTGTGTATACCGGCATTTCTCAACTGGGGTTCGGGAAACTATAGTGTTACGGGGAGGTTTTTTAGAGATTCCGTGAGAAATAGTGAAAAATAGGCAAAAACATATGTAAATATATTTTTGAGTTTTTTTTGTGTTTAATTTTAGATTCAAAATTTTTTATTCTGGTATGGCATAGTCTTGGAAAAAAATTGTATTATAAAAAAAGTTTTCAACCTGTTATATAAATTTAAAAAATACTATGTTGTTTCAGTATGATTGTGGGGGAAAAGTCCATGGTGGAAAGTAATGAAAGTGTGAATGTATTTTGTATAGTGATAGTTGGGGGGTTAGTTTGTTTTTTAACCCTTTCCCCGGGGGCGCATTAGGCTTACCCGGGCGGGGTTTTCCACTTGGAAATGCATAAATTCAACGCCTTCAAATAAAGGGGGAGAGAGCTGGTAGGCCTGCATGTGATAGAATGGGTCTATGGGGAAAAAGTGTGCCAGTGGGAAAAAAATAAATGCACCCGCTTGCATTGTGAAGTGGTAATTCAGTCCCCTTTTTTGTCCCCAACCCTTGCGGTGGGAATCCCCCCGGCGGTGTGAGTAGTGGGGGCGGGGGGGGGCAGGGGGGGGCGTGGGGAGGGGGGAAGACAGTAGAGGGGGGGGGAAAGGGGAACAGGGGGGGAAGGGAAGTAGGGTGGGTGGGGAAGACGGGGGGGAAACCGGGGGGCAGGTAGGCTGGCCGGCTGGCTAACCAGCTGGCTGGCTGGGCGGCTGGCTAGCTAGTTTGCTCTGTCACCCCGGGTACACTAAATACATAGTGTAAATAACCTGGGAAAAATACTAGTGAAAATTTAAAGGGGGATAAATAAAAGTGAAAAATTACCTGGGATACCCCAAAAAAATCCAGATTTCCCAACTCAGATGTGGCAGTTTTGGGTTCAAAGTGACTGTCTCTGAGACAGACGGACAAAACAGACAGCCCAGATAAAAAGTAAAAACAAATAAAGGGAAGGCTGTTTTCCTCATTTGTCAAATGTCACCCCACTTTTTGAAAGACGAGGCAAACCCCCTGGCTGGGGGGGGAGGGGGGGGAGGCAGGGGAGGGTGGGAGGGGGGGGGAGGGGGGGGGGAGGGGGGGAGGGGGGGGCGGGCGAAGGAATTCCCCTTTGTCAAATGTCTCACTCTTGATAAGATGAGGCTCCCCCTGGCTGGCAGGCGGGGGGGGTGGGGGGGAGACAGGGAGAGTGGCGGGGGGGGGAGGGAGGCGGGGGTTGAGGCAGGTAGGCGAAGGCTCAAATGTCAACAGTAATTGTTTGGGATAATAAAAAAGGAAAGAGGACCCTCCCCCCTTTTCCCAAATGCCCTTTTGCAATTAGATTAGTGATAAGACGGGCCCCTTCCTTAATAATGATAATAATAATAATTATTATTTTTTTTTTTTTTATTATAATATTCCCCACGTGTATCAAAGGTAATTTCCCTTTTATGTATAATTGTATTTATGTGTTCCTGTGAGATAGAGACACGGCCGGCCAGCTGACCATCCAATTTGCAACCAGCTGTTCAGCCAGCCAGCTGTTCAGCCAGCCGGCTTTTTCGGCCAGCCGGCTGGTCAGCTAGCCAGCTGGTCAGGTACCCGGCCGGGTCAGCTGGTCGGTAGCCACCCAGAGCTTGTCAGCCGGCCACCAGGCCCCGCCAGCCAATTTGGGGGGGCAAACCAGGGGGGAAAACAAGCCGGCCAGATGGCTCGCCACCCCTCCGGCCAGATGGCTCGCCACCCAAATCCAGCCGGGCTGGTCAGCTACCCCGGCCCGGAGTCGGCCAACTGGTCGGCCGCCAAGCCCCCCGGCCGACGGGGCCAAAAAACCCACCATTTTGTTCACCCCGGCCAAATTAGCCAGCCAGCTTTAAAAACCCAGCTGGTCACCCGGCCAGCTGGCGGGTAGCCAGCCAGGGGGTCGGTAGCCAGCCAGGGGGACCCTAGCCAGCCGGCTGGCCCACCCAGCCAGCCACCCTGGTCGGGCAAAACCCCAGCCAGCTGGTCAGCTAGCCAGCCAGCTGGTCACCCAAGAACCAGCTGGTCAGCAAAACCAGCTGGTCGGGCTCCCGACCCGCCAAAAGCCGGCTGGTCAGCCAGTCACCAGCAGTTTTTGTGAAAAGATAAAGGGGTATATATAAAATATGGTTTATATTGGTCTCAAAAAGGAACATAAAAGTTCTTTTGAAAAAATAAAATTTTAAAAAAATAAAAAAAAAAAAAGTAGAAAAATAAATAAATAAACTATTACCGGAACCCGGGAAGTCACGGATTTTGCTGTCCCCAGTTCAATTTTGGCCAACTTGAAGCCTCCATATCTCCTAAGTATTGATCGAAAAAATTTTTTGTTTAGCCAGTTTTTAGAAAACAAAACTCTATTATTTCTAAATAAAAAAATTTTTTTTCACGAATATTTTCCCCCATGAACACTGTTGACCCCAAAGGGTTTAATTCATTTTATTTAAAGAGTTTCCTTTTAAAAGGTTTATTTAAGAGACATAATTATTTTTCTCCCCCGTTCCCTTAAAATTTTGAACTTTTTTTCCTTTTCAAAACCCCCCTCCAAATTTTTGGGGGAAAATTTTGTTTTTTGCAACATTTGGGGCCAACCTTATATTTTTTGGAAATAGGGGCTTACAAGGGAAGGGGATTTTTTTTTGGGGCATTTTCAAATTTATTTATTTTAGGGTTTAAAAAACCCCAGGCCAAAAAAATTTATGAAGGCACACCTGGCCCTGGAAAAGGGAAAGAATTTTTGGGGTTTAAGGTTTAAACATCCGTCAACCAAGTGATTGTAGAAAGATCCGGTTTTTAAAAAAAAAAGGAGTTCAGAAAAAGGGGAAAAAAAATTTTTTAAAACCCCCTTTTTTTTAAAAAAAAAAAAAAATTTTTTTTTTTTAAAATTTTTTTTTTTTTTTTTTTCATTTTGTCTTTAAGATAGGTTTAAATTTTTTAAATTTTTTTTTTTAAAAAAAATTTTTAAAAAATTTTTTTTTTTTTTTAAAAATTTAAAAAACCCCCTTTTTTTTGGTTAAAAAAAAAAAATTAAAATTTTTGAAAAAAAAAAAGGGGTTTTTTTGGGGAAATCCCCCCTTTTTAAAATTTTTAAAAAAAAAAAAAAAAAATTAAAAAAAATTAAAAAACCCTTTTTTTTTTTTTTTTCTTTTTTTTCCCCCCCCCCTTTTGGGGGGGTTAAAAAATTTCCCCAAAAAAAAAAAAACCCAAATTAGGGAATGGTTGAAGGTCTTTGATCTTTTCCCAAAAAAAAAAAAAAAAATTTTTTAAGGCCGGGGGGTTGGCCAAATTCCAAAAAAAAAAACCCAAAAAAAAAACCCGGGGGGGAAAAAAAATTTTTCCCCAAAAAAAGGCCCGGGCCCAAATTTTTTTTTAAAAAAAAAAAAATTTTCCCCCCGGGGCCCGGAAAACCCCAAAAAAAACCCCCAAAAGGAAAATTTTTTGGGGGGGGGGTTTCCGGGTTTTTCCCCCCCGGGCCCGGGGAAAGGGGGGGGGGTTTTTCCCCAAAAAAAATTTTTGGTTTTTGAAAAAAAAGGGGAAAAAATTTTTTTTTAAGGTTTTTAAAAAAAAAATTTTAAAATTTTAAATTTTTTAAAAAAAAAAAAAATTTTTTAATTTTTTTTAACCCTTTTTTAAAATTTTTTTAATTTTTTTTTCCCCCTTTTAAAAGGTTTTTGGCCCCCCCGGGAATGGTTTTTTCCCCCCTCTCCCCCCAACCCCCCCTTTTAAAAGGTTTGGGGGGGGTTTTTGGGGGGGCCCCTTTTTAAAAAAAAAATTTTAAAAAAAGGGGACCTTTTTTTAAAAAAAAAAAAAAATTTTTTTTTAAAAACCCCTTTTGGGGAATTTTTTTTGGGAAAAGGTTTTCCCCCCCGGGGGCCCTTTTTTTTAAAGGGGGGAAAGGGAAAAATTTTTTTAAATTTTTAAAAACCGGGGGTTTTTTTAAAAAAAAAAAAAAAATTTTGGGGGGTTTTTTTTTTAAAGGGGAAAAAAAAAAAAAAAATTTTTTTTTAAAGGGGTCCCAAAATTTTAAAAATTTTTTTTAAAAAGGGGGCCCTTTTTAAAAAGGGGGGGCCCCTTTTTAAAAAATTTAAAAAAAGGGGGAAAAACCCCCCTTTTTTTGGGGTTTTTTGGGGGAAAAATTAAAAACCCCGGGGGAAAGTAAAAAGGGGGGCCCCTTTTCCCCCCCCCGGGGGGGGGGTTTTTTTTTTTAAAAGGGGGGGGGGGGGGGGGTTTTTTTTTTTTTTTTTGGGGGGGGGGGGAGGGGGGGAAAAAAAAAACCCCCAAAAAATTTTTTTAATTTTTTTTAAAAAAAAAAGGAAAATTTTTTTTTGGGGGGGGGGGGGTTTTTTGGGGGGGGAAGGGGAAGGGAAAAAGGGGTTTGGGGGGGGGGGGGTTTTGGGGCCCGGGGAAAAAATTTTTGGGCCCCCGGGGGGGGGGGGGGGGGGCCCCCCCCCCTTTTTTTAAAAAAAATTTGGGTAAAAAGGGGGCTGGGGGGGGGCCCCCCTTCCCAAAAAAACCCCCAAAAAAAAGGGGGGGGGGTTTTTTTTTAAAAAAAAAATTTAAAACCCCCCTTTTTCCGGGATTAAAAATTTTACCAAATTTTGGGGGAAAAAAAAAAAAAAATTTTGGGGGGGGGTTTTTAAAATTTTTTAAAAATTGGGGGGCCCCCCCGGGGAAGGGGGGAAAAAAAAAATTTTTTTTTTCCCCCCCAAAAAAAAGGGGGTTTTTTTTTCCTTTTTTTTTTTTTGGGGGGGGGGTTTTGGGGGGGGGGGGGTTTTTCCCCCCGGGGGGAAGGGGGGGAGGGGTTTGGGGGAAAATTTTGGAAAAAAAATTTTTTTTTTTTTAATTTTTTTAACCCCAAAAAAAAAAAAAATTTTTTTTTTGGGGGGTTAAATTTTTTTTTTTTAAAAAAAAAAAGGGGGGTTGGGTTTTTTGTTTTTTTAAAAAATTTTTTTTTTTTTTAAAAAAATTAAAAAATTTGGGGTTTTTTAAAAAAAAATTTTTTTTAATGCCCGGGGGAAAATTTGGCCCCTTTTTTTTAAAAAAAAAATGGGGGGAAAAGGGTTTAAAATTTTTTTTTAAAAAGGGTTTTCCCAAATTTTTGGGGGGGGGTGTTTAAATTTTAAAAAGGGGGGGGGGGGCCCCTTGGGGGAAAAGGGGGGGAAAATTTTTGGGGGGGTTTTTTTTGGGGGGGAAAAAATTTTTTGGGTTTTTAAATTTTGGGGGGGTTTTTTAGGGAAATTTTTTTTGGGGGGGAAAATTTTTAATTTTTGGGGGTTTCCCGGGGGGTGGGGGGTTTTTGGGGGGGAAATTTTTGGGGAAAAAAAAACCCCCTTTTTTTTGGGGGGGCCCTTAAAACAAAAGGGGTTTGGGTGGAAATTTTTGGGGGAAAAAAATTTTGGGGGGCCCCCCCTTTTAAAAAAAAAAAAGGGGCCCGGGGTTCCCCGGGGAAAAAAAGGGGGTTTTTTTTGGGAAAAGGTTTTATTCCCTTTTTTAAAAAAAAAAAAAGGGGGGGGGAAAAAAATTTTTTTAAAAAAAAAAAGGGGGGGGGGGGGGGGAAAAAAAAAAAAGGGGGGGGGGTTTAATTTTAAAAACACCGGGGTTTTTTCCCCGGGAAGGGGTTTTAAAGGGGGGGAAAATTTTTAAAATTTTTTAAAAAGGGGGGGGGAAAAAAAAAAGGGGGGGGGGGGGGGAAAGGGGAAATTTTCCCAAAAAAAAAGGGAAAAAAAAAAATTTTTTTCCCCCCTTTTTTTTTTAAAAAAAAAAAAAGGGGGGGTTTTGGGGGAAAAACCCCCAAAAGTTTAAAAAAAAAAAATTTGGGTTTTTTTAAAAAAAAACCCAAAATTTCCCCGGTTTTGGGGGGGGGGGGAAAAAAAAGGGGGGGAAAAATTTTTGGGGGGGTTTTTTTAAAAAAAAAATTTTTAAAAAAATTTTTAAAAAAAAAAAAGGGGAAAAATTTTGTAAAAAAATTTTTTTCCCCCTTTTTTTTTTTTTTTTCCTTATTTTGGGGGGGGGGGGGTTTTTGGGGGGGGGTTTTTTCCCAAAAAATTCCCCGGGGGTTTTAAAAAAAAAAATTTTTGGGGGGTTTTCCCCGGGGAAAAAAAAATTTTTTAAAAAAGGGGGTTTTTAAAAAAAGGGGGGGGGAAAGGGGGGGGGGGGGTGGGGGAAACGGGGTTTGGGGGTTGGGGGGGTTTGGGGGGGGGGGGGGGTTTGGGGGGTTTTTTTAAAAAAGGTGGGGAAGGGGGGGGGGAAAATTTAAAAACCCTTGGGGGGCCCCCCCCCCCCAAAAATTTGGAACCCCCCCCAAAAAAATTTTTTTTAAAATTTTTTTTTTGGGGGGGGGGGTTTTAAAAGGGGGGGAAACCAATTCCAAGGGGGTAAAACTTTCTATTAAATAAAGTGCTTATCTTCATTGTTATTTATCTTTTCCTTTTTTGTAAATTTCCTAAGGAGGAGCTAGCCTTGATTAAACTTGGCTTAAAGATGAACCAGGACTGAGAAATAAACCCTTCACAATGATACATGTTTGTAAAAAGGAATATAATAGTTGGGTGTACATGCCAAGAGCCCCTTTGTATGCAAAGCATTTTGGGCAAACTTAAAAACTAACAAAAAAAATTAATAAGGTAATAATAGTACATGGGATGCCAAGCCCATGATGATTCTCTTTAAATTGCTTGTTCTCTCTAGGCTGGAACTGCTGTAGACTATCAGCCCCCTTAAAGGGCCCGGCGACATTGTTGACCTGGAGAGTGTACAAAGAACTTTCACAGTACACATAAGTACAATAAGACACCTAAATTACTGGGAATGGTTGAAGGTCTTTGATCTGTATTCCCTGGAACATAGGATAGAGAGATACATGATAATATACACTTGGAAGGTCCTGGGGGGATTGGTACCAAACCTGCACATGAAATCCCCCCTATGAAAGCAAAAGACTCAGCCAGGAGATGCAAAATTCTCCCAATGACAATAAGTGCCCGTGGCCCAAGACTGTTCAATTGCCTCCCAGTATACAAAAAGGGATTACCAATAGCCCCCTTTTTTGGGCCTTTTCTTCACCAACCGGGCTATGATTCATACGTCAGATTGAGTGCGGCCAGCGTAAAGCCTGGTTGATCAGACCCTGATCCACCATGAGGCATGGTCTCAACCGAGCCACAGGGCATTGACCCCAAACAACCTCTCCAAGTAAACATATAGTTATTAGGTGAGTTACAATGAATTCAACAGAACTGAATACATATTCTCTTAGGTTATGCTATAAGGCTTTGAAAACAATTACAATTTTGATTATTAAACTAAGGTGGACACAATGGACTGATTAACTTTTGAGGTTATTATAAATAGTAACCTTTATTACTAATATTAGTGTAATTACACAACATTTTATTAGCACCACGGCTAGTATCTGATGCCTATTATGACTCAACAGATACTGAATGCTCCTTTTACTGGCCTCTCCCTCTCTCCTATAGCTCCTCCCACTTCGTAATGATGTTAGATGGCAAATTTAACCCTTAAACGGTCTACACGTATATTTACGTTCGCACGCCCAGTGCCCCGAATATTTTGAAAAAAAAGAAAAAAATACAGAAATAAAGAGCACATTTTTTTAAGTGTTATAGGATAAAAAAAATAAATTTTGGGTCAGTAGTTACCGAGATATGAGGCGGATTTCTGTTGCTTGTAGAATCATTGCCGATATACCTTTTTTTTCACTTTTTTTCATTATTTTATATATTTTTTTATGTTCTCATAATCACAATTTATAGTAGTTCTTGTGATTTCATAGCCAATCTGTGTTCTGACACTAATATTAGGTACTGAAATTGTACTCAAATAATAATAATAATGATAGTGCATAAAAATAATAATAATAATGATAGTGCAAAATAATAATAATAATATTAATAATAATAATAATGATAGTGCATAATAATAATAATAATAATAATAATAATAATAATAAAAGTTCCCTTGAAGCATTATGTAAGATATGTGTCACTGCCTTATCTCATCTGATCTCCACTAATGATGACTGGTGACATTTGACGAGGGGTGAGGGGTAGTCTTATCTCTTCTTATCAGTCCAGTAATTACAGTGATGACATTTGACGAGCTTACACTGCTTTATAAATAACAAAAAAGGCACAATACCGTGACTGGAACAATACATACACAACCTGTGTGTGTATTACACTGCTTCCCTTTATTTGTTACGCAAACCTGTCTGTCTGTCTGTGTGTCTGTCTTTCTGTCTGCCTATGTCGTCTCCTTTCTGTCTGCTTGTCTCAGAGAGTAGCTCATGAATTAACTGGTATTAAGCAGATCACAAGCACAGTATAACACTTTGTCTTGATTTTTTTAGTTATCCTAGGTAATTTACACTATGTATAATTGTATCTACATATGTGTTCCTGTGAGATAGAGACATATAGAGACAGACAGATAGATACAGAGAGACAGACAGAGATAGACAGCCAATCAGGTACCCAGATGACCAGCCAGGTGGCCAACCAGCTGTTTACCAGCCAGGTCCCCAGGCAGGCAGGCAGCCAGCTGGCCTGCCAGCCTGCCGACATCACTTTTCCACTTCAAAAGGGAGTGTTAATATGACATGACATCAGTGAATCTATGGTGTTTGCTGTGCTGTTTGCTCTAGCTGGCCCTTAATTTAACTGGTGCTCCTACAAGGTACTAAGTGGTCCCAGATTTTTTTAATATGGCGCACACCGAGTGTTAAGACCCATTCTATGCTGACCAGGCATCTCAGGCCAATCGTACCAAATTTGGAGGCAGGAAAAATAAAACGTAAATATATGTTTGGGGCAGTAGCAGTATTAAGGTATATACAGTGGATCCCCGAGTTTCCTAAAAACTTCACTCCTGAAGTCTGCTCAAGCACCATTACCGAATGAATTTACTCCCTTAAGGAAAAATGTCACGTAGGTTAGTCTATTTCAGACCCCCAAAAATACACTTCCACAAGCACTTACAATATTATACTTACATAATTGTACAATTTCCAGGGTTTACGAAACTCGGGGGTCCACTGTATACGTTTGGACCGTTTATTAGAGAGAAAAATTAAAAAAAAAAAAAAAAAAAAAATCTGAAAATTCACATGTTCAAATGTATATTACTCATGGTGTCATAAAAATATTTTTTTTTTTGTAAAATGACTATAATTCTTTGTAGAAACATGGTACAAAGATGATACCCGAATCTGTATGACAGTGTCCACCGTTGAAGACACTGCAAGACTCCAAGCAGACATAAACCAAATCTTTAAATGGGCTGCAGAAAACAATATGAAGCTCAATGAGGAGAAATTTCAATTACTCAGATACGGAAAACGTGAAGAAATTAAAATCTCATCGGAGTACAAAACTAATTCCAACCACACAATAGAGCGAAAAACTAATGTCAAAGATCTGGGAGTGATCATGTCAGAGGATCTCACCTTCAAGGACCATAACAAAGTAGCAATTGCATCTGCTCGAAAAATGACAGGATGGATAATGAGAACCTTCAAAACCAGGGATGCCAAGCCCATGTTGACACTTTACAGATCGCTTGTTCTATCTAGGCTGGAATATTGCTGCACACTAACTGCACCTTTCAAGGTGGGTGAAATTGCTGACCTTGAAAATGTGCAGAGAACCTTCACCGCACGCATAAGTGCGATAAACCACCTCAACTACTGGGAACGCTTGAAGTTCCTAACCTGTACTCTCTAGACGCAGGCGAGATAGATTCATTATTATATACATGGAAAATTCTCGAGGGCTTAGTACCAAACTTGCACACAAAATCACTCCCTACAAAGCAAAGACTCGGCAGGCGATGTAACATCCCCCAATGAAGAGCATTGGTGCCACTAGCACGTTGAGGGACAACACAATAGTGTCAGGGCCCAAGATTGTTCAGCTGCCTCCCAGCATACATCAGGGGATTACCAGCAAACCCTGGCTGTCTTCAAGCAGGCACTGGACAGGCACCTAAAGTCCGTACCTTACCAGCCAGGCTGTGGTTCGTACGTTGGACTGCGTGCGGCCAGCAGTAACAGCCTGGTTGATCAGGCTATGGTCCAACAGGAGGCGTGGTCACAGACCGGGCCGTGGGCGTTGACTCCTGGAACTCTCTCCAGGTAGCTCCAGGTATACCAAAATGTTGCCATATTCATACATGGAGTATACCTGGAGAGAATTCCAGGCGTCAATGCTCCTGCAGCCCACTCTGTGACCAGGCCTCATGTTGGATCAGAGTCTGATCAATCAGGCTCTAACTGCTAGCCGCATGCAGTCCAACGTCGAACCATAGCCTGGCTGGTCATGTACCGACTTTAGGTGCCTGTCCAGTGCCTGCTTGAGACAGCCATGGTTTGTTGGTAATCCCCTGATGTATGCTGGAGGCAGTGAACGTCTTGGAGCCCTGACACATATGTGTTGTCTCTCAACGTGCTAGTGGCATCCTGCTTTTCATTGGGTGGATGTATCGCCTGCAAGTCTTTGCTTTCATAGGAGTGACTCGTGTGCAAGTTTGGACTAATCCCTCTAGAATTTTCCATGTGATATAATAATGTCCTCTCCGCCTGCATTCTAGGGAGTACAGGTTTAGGAACTTCAAGCGTTCCGTATTGAGGTGGTTTATCGAGTTATGCATGCCGTGAAGGATCTCTGCACATTTTCTAGGTCAGCAATTTCACCTGCTATTTTTCTGTAAGCTTTAGTCGTTGTATGTGTATTTTACTTTTTATTGTTTTCTGTAATATGTAAGAGTTATGCAAATTAAAATAAAGTTATCAAGTTTCAGTTTCATTTTTATTTTATTTGTTTATCTAATATACGTATTTAACCCTTTCAGGGGCCAAGGGGGTCTCCGAAACTTGTTCTCAGAGTCCACGAATTTCAAAAAAAAAAAAAAAAATCTTTTTTCTTATGAAATGATAGTTATTTTTTCTAAATCTAATAGGCTAAAAAATTCATTTTTGCGATCAATACTCACCGAGATATAGAGGATTGAAGTTGACCAAAATTGAACAGCTTACGTCAACATCGCCTACTGCCTGTCACACGGTAATAGTTTATTTATTTTGTTTATACTTTTTTCTTTTATTTTTTAACATTTTATTTTGTCAAGTAACTTTTATGTTCTGTGAGACCAATATAAACCATATTTTGTATATACAGTGGTACCCCGACTTACGATATTTTTTCATTCCAGAATGCTGTTCAAGTGCCATTACCAAACGAATTTATCTCCATAAGAAATGATATAAAATAGACTAGTCCTTTTAGACCCCCAAAATTACACTTACAAAAGCATTTAAAATAATAAACTTACATAAAAGGGTGAGTTTGGGGACCATCGTAAGTCGGGGTACCACTGTATACACTCCTTTTATACTACACAATAACTGCTGGCTGACCAGCTGGCTGGCTGATCAGCTGGCTGGCTGGCTGGCTTGCTTGCTGACCAGCTAGCAGGCTGGCTTGCTTGCTGACCAGCTAGCAGGCTAGCTGGCTGGCTTGCTGACCAAGTTGGCTGGCTGGCTGGCTAGCTGACCAGGTGGCTGGCTGGCTGGCTAGCTGACCAGCTGGCTGGCTGGCTACCTGACCAACTGGCTGGCTGGCCGTCTGGCTGGCTGAACAGCTGGCTGGATTGATGGCCAGTCGACTGGCTGGCTGGCTTGCTGACCAGTTGGCTGGCTGGCTGGCTGGGTGGCTAGCTGTCCAGTTGGCTGGCTGGCTAGCTGACCAGTTGGCTGGCTGGCTAGCTGACCAGCTTGCTTGCTGGCTGGCTGGCTAGCTATCTGACCAGTTGGCTGGCTAGCTAGCTGACCAGTTGGCTGGCTGGCTGGCTGGCTGGCTGGCTAGCTGGCTGGCTGGCTAGCTGACCAGCTGGCTGGATGGATGGCCAGCCGGCTAACTGGCTTGCTGGTTGACCAGCTGGCTGGCTGGCTGGCTAGCTGACCAGCTGGCTGGCTGGCTACCTGACCAGCTGGCTGGCTACCTAGCTGGCTGGCTGGCTGGCTGGCTGAACAGTTAATTGCATGGATGGCCAGCCGGCTGGCTTGCTGGCTGACCAGCTAGCCAGCTGGCTGACTGACTGACTGACTGGCAGGGAAAATACAATAATAATAATAATAATAATAATAATAAAATAATAATTGTTATTATTGTTGAAGCATGGTGGTAAGTGTGTCAGTCTTATCAGTAATCTAATTACAACAGTGACATTGATGAGGGGTGAGGGTCCTCTTATCTTATTATTATCAGCTAAACTAATTAGTTTTGACATTTGATGTGGGTACCTTGCCTTGCCTGCCTGCCTCCCTCCCTGCCTCCCTGACAGCCAGCCAGCTAGCCAGCCAAGGGTGACGGGTTAGCCTCCTCTTATCAGAGTGATGACATTTGACAAATGAGTGTACATTGCCTTCCCTTTATTTGTTTTCACTGTTTTATCTGCCTGTTATTTGTCTTCTTTCTGTCTTCTCTGTCTCAGAGACAGTCACTATTGAACCAACACTGCCACATCTGAGTCCTGATATATTATTTGTCAGTCTGGATTTGGATTATCCTGGTATTTTACACTATGTATTTATCCAATTTTATTTACATATGTATTTATCCTAGGTTATTTATTTGTATTTATGTGTACATGTGTTACATGGGCCCGCTAGTGCCAGCCAGCTGGTCCCAGCTGTCAGAGCTGGTCAGCAGACCACCGCCAGCCCTCTGGCCTGCTCAGCCAGCCAGCCTTCCCCCATGTCTTCTCCACCACCAACTGTCTTCCATCCCACCCAACTGTCTTCCCCACTCCCCACTGCCTTCCCACCCACCCCACCCGTCTTCCCCACTCCACCCATTGCCCTTCCCCACTCCCCCACTGCTTCCCCCCCACTGTCTTCCCCACTCCCGCCACTATTTTCCCCACCCACCCCACTGTCCTTCCCCACTCCCCACTGTCTTCCCCACCCACTCTACTCACTGTCTTCCCCACTCCCCCCACTCTGCTTCCCTCCCCACTCCCCCCCCCACTGCCTTCCCTACCACTCACACTGCCGGAGTGAGGTATTCCTTACCGCATGGCTTGGTGACAAGGCGCACTGAATTACCACTCCCACAATGCAATGCAGGTGCATAGATTTTTTTCCTACTCGCACACTTACCACATAGACCCATTCTAACACATGCAGGTTTACCAGCTCTCTCCCCTTGATTTGAAGGGGCTAGAATTTATGCATACTAGTATGTCAATAACCCCAGTGCGTAAGCGTACTAGTACATCAATAACCTTGAAAGAGTTAATTCACCATCTGCCATCAATACTAAGTGGGTGGCGCTATAACAGAGGAGAAGCAAGCAGTGTCTCAGTAACTCATGATTGCCCATGATGCATAGAGGGTGTGCCTCTCGACACTATAAAAAACTGTGTAATTATACTATTACTATCAATAAAGTTTATCTACCTATTATATTTATTCCAGAATAATATTAAGTACAACATAAATATTGTAGAAGTATGATAAAGATGCCCAATTTAATAAAAAAAATACATTATATAGAGAGGTATTGAAGGGTGGAGGGCGGGGAGGGATATAAAAAAGTGACCGTGGCCATTACAGAAAATGTTACTCGCTATGAACCTGAAGGGTAACTAGAGATCACTCTTCTATGAAAAGACTGAAAAATAGCAATTCCAAGAAATCAGCTATGCACACATTTCCTGTAATATCTCAGAAGTAAGTCATTTACCTGTTTCATGATGTATTTCCATTAATAATAGATTGAAAGGAATTTCCCAACAAACATAAAACTGAATGTTTTAATTTTGGGTGGTGACACTTTTGAAGTGTCAGTTAGGGGTGATTCCTCGATTAGCAATGAATTTGTTTACCGATTTGGTCTTAGGAATGGAACTCCATTGGTAAGTGAGGAGAGGCTTTATATTCTCAACTAACATGCTTCCGCTTCTGGGATGGGGAAAAATTGGAGTGCCACAAGCTGGACAGTGGGGATTTTTCCCTCTTGGTAGTTTTCCTGTGGGTCAGACCATTGTCTTTGTGGTGAGGTCTAGCTTCCTTCCCTGCCAACCCCATCCCAGCACTCTGTACATATGCATTCTGTATGATTCCCAGATCTGTGTTTGTGAATCGGATTTTGGTCTGTTCATTATCATATCTTTCATATGGCAAGCAACCATGGCACCCAGGAGGCATGCAAGTGATGCAGGAAGTGGCAAGAAAAAGTTTAAGTCTTGGAGTTATGAAGAAAATCAAGATATTAGACACACTTAAATGTGGTGCCTGTCTGGTGGACATGGTGAGAGCTTATTGTCTTAACCCTTTCAGATATATAAGACAGATATATAAACAGAGACAGATACAGACAGAGACAGAGCCAAAGTCAGACAGCCACCTAGCCAGCCACCCAGCCAGCCACAAATAATAATAATAATAATGATAGTGCATAATAATAATAATAATAATAATAATAATAATAATGAATAATAATAATAATAATAATAATAATGATAGTGAATAATAATAAGAGTTGTGTCACTGCCTTATCTCATCTCCACTAATGATGACTGGTCACATTTGATGAGGGGTGATGGTAGTCTTATCTTTTCTTATCAATCCAGTAATTACAGTGATAACATTTGATGAGCTTACACTTCTTCCCTTTATTTGTTTCGCAAATCTGTCTCTCTGTCTGTATCTGTCTGTTTGTGTGTCTGTCTTTCTGTCTGTCTGTGTGTCTGTCTTTCTGTCTGCCTGTGTGTCATCTCCTTTCTCTCTGTTTGTCTCAGAGTAGCTCATAAACCAACTGGTATTACGCAGATCACAAGCACATTATATCACTTTGTCTTGATTTTTTTTTTAGTTATCCTAGGTAATTTACACTATGTATAATTGTATTTATGTATGTGTTCCTGTGAAATAGAGACAGATAGAGACAAAGAGACAGATAGATACAGACAGAGATAGACAGCCAATCAGGTAAATAGCTGACCAGCCAGCTGCTGGCCAGCCAGGTGGCAGGCAGGCAGCCGCCCAGCCTGCCGACATCACTTTCCACTTAAAACGGGAGTGTTAATATGACAAGACATCAGTGAATCTTTGGTGTTTACTGCGCTGTTTGCTCTAGCTGATGCTCCCACAAGGTACTAAGTGGTTCCAGATTTTTTATTATGGCACACACCGAGTGTTAAGACCTATTCTATGCTGACCAGGCATCTCAGGCCAATGTGCCAAATTTGGAGGAAGAAAAATAAAACGTATATATATGTTTGGGGCAGTAGCAGTACTAACGATATATACGTTCGGACCGTTAGGGTTAACTCCCACTTCCTCCTCCTTCTCTCTTCCATTTCCAGCTGTTGCGGCTTTTCAGTTGTTAGCTCTACCCTGTGGTCCTCCACCAACTCTTCCACATCCTCGCCACTCACCTCCAAACCCAGGGACTTGCTCAATGCCACAATACCTTCTATAACAGGCTCAGGGTCAGCCTCAAATCCTTCAAATTCCCTCTGTTGGACACAACCTGGCCACAATGGTCTCCAAGCAGAGTTAAAAGTCCTGGAAGTCACTCCCTCCTAAGCCTTACCTATAAGGCCTATGCAGCTGTAGATATTGAAGTGATTCTTCCAGAACTCTCTAAGGGTCAATTCAGTGTCTGAGGTCACTTCAAAGCACTTTTCAAACAATGCTTTTGTGTAGAGATTTTTGAAGTTGGAAATGACCTGATGGTCCATTGGCCGGAGAGGAGGAGTGGTGTTAGGAGGCAAGAACTTCAGTTTTATAAATCTGAAGTCTTCACACAGTAGGTCTTCCATGTTTTGAGGATTTGAAGGAGCATTGTCCAGTAACAGGAAAAGGGTCCAAACCCTTTTCCTGTAGGTATTTTTTCACACTAGGGCCAAACACTTCATGGATCCACTCACTGAAAAGTTGCTTTGTGACCCATGCATTCTGACTAGATCTCCACAAGACACACAGTCTACTCTTCACAACATTGTGTTTCTTGAACACTCTGGGATTTTCTGAGTGATACACCAGTAAAGGCTTCAATTTAAAATCCCCACTAGCATTACTACACAACATGAATTTTTCAGCTGCACATTTGTCTGAACTGGCAGCCTCACCATGCCTTACCACATTATGTATGCCACTACGATTTTTAAATCTCTCAAGCCAGCCTTTGATGGCTTTAAATTCACTACCACTTCAATCAACACTGGTTGCAGGCATTTTCTTTGCAAGATCGGCATGCAACTTCCTTGCCTTTCCACAAATGATTGACTCCGACACACTATCACCCGCCAACTCTTTATCCTTGATCCACACCAGCAACAACTTCTCAATCTCGTTGATTATTTGTGGTCTATTTTTGGCTTGCACAGTAACACCTTTTGCAACATCAGCTTCCTTAATTTGTTCTTTCTTAAGCAGGATAGAAGCTATAGTTGACTTGTTTTTGCCATATATCCTGGCAAGCTCACACATTCGCACACCACTCTCGTATTTTTGTATTATTTCCTTCTTCGTGTCTACGGTGTTTCTCACTTTCTTCATACCAGGGGTACCACTAGGACCGTTCTTGGGACCCATGGTAGCTTATTTCACAGTCGCACTTAATGAACAAACTCCAAACTCCAAACAATTATAATTAAGTGTGAAATGTCTGGATGAGCATGCAGGGTATTGTTCTCTCGAGTGTAAACAACGCGGGACTGGCTCTCCATGCCTGTGCGGTGAGGCATCAAAGCACCTGGGCAGACAGGTCATGGACGCACTTGTTCGAATCGCGATACAGTGGACCCTCGGTTACAATACCCGGAAATCGTGCAATTATGTAGATTTGTAAGTTCTGTGAAGTGATTTGTCTGATAGACAACCTCGTGAAATTTTTCCTAGGAGTAATTGTCGTAATGGCACTTGAGCAGACTTCAGGAGTGAAGTTTTTACGAAACTCGGGGGTCCACTGTATTTTGTTCGCATGGCTATATCGATTTTCTTGTTCTAATGACAATATGTTCTATTGCAGAGCCGTTCGAACAGCGGTGGTCCACTGTACAGTGGTACCCCAGATTTCATCAATAACTCATTCCAGAAGGCTGTTCGAGTGCCATTACCAAACGAATTTGTTCCCATAAGGACGAATGTAAATTAGATTAGTCCGGTTGAGACCCCAAAAATAAACTTACAAAAGCACTTACAAAAATACACTTACATAATTGTTCGAGTTGGGAGCTGTACGAAATCCCAACATGGCTGAGCTCTATCAACACACACAGTAGTACAGTCTTGCCACTTTAAATTAACACGTGGTGTTTTGCAGTATTCATTAACCTTGTTAAAGAGTCTGTACCTTGAGTTCTCAACTCCAGAGTAGAACAAAACAAGATTTCCTCTTCAATTGCATCAGAACCTTTGTAGGGTATATACACCATCAGCTTCGAATTGCTACTGACATCTGTAGTTTTATCAAGCTAAATACCATAACCCTTTCACTGTCAAGACCTCTCCTCACAAACTTGCTCTCAGTGTCGAAGAATTTAAAAAAAAAAATTCATATGAAATGATAGAGAATTTTTTCTCAATGGTAATAACAAGAAAAGTACGAAAATTTATGGAAACCTTACGAAATTATGCTCTCGCAAATCTAGCAGTCTCGGCGATATATACGTATTGGCGATTTTGCCCAATTTGAGCTCTATTTTCAGCCAATTCCATTATTCCAGTCGACCAAACTCATAGCTATTTTGCTAGAATTCTATTTGTTCTATCGATTGAGTACAAGAAACTGACCATTTACCAATTTCAACTACCTATTAAAGTGGTCATAAATTGGCAATTTGGCCAATTTCATACAAAAATTTATAAGTTGCCAATTTCAAAATAGGGTCTAGAATAAACAATGCAGACATTCCTGGCACTAAAATAACATTTTCTCTGTTCATTAGTCACGTCTCCAGGGCACTTTTATATTACTCATGCTTTCCATTTTGTATTTTTATTCAAACAAAAAATAGAAGATTTACTGTTATGCAGACTACTGCATTATTGTAATAATTGTATAAATAATGTCAACCCGTTCGTGACTGCGTATTAGACTCACCAGTTGGACACGTATTGGACTGTGACATCATTTGTTTACTCTTAAATATCGGCAATAATCGAACATTTCCGCTAGTCACCAGGTGCCACTGTAAGTCACCAGGTACCACTGTAAGTCACCTGGTATCAATGTAAGTCACCAGGTATCAATGTAAGTCACCAGGTACCACTGGAGGTCACCACATAGCACTGTTAAAGGACCCCAATGGAAATAAGTCACTCTGTCTGACTTTTTTGGGTTATCCTAGGTTCTCTACACATATGCTGCTATGTATGATAATGCATGTAAATGTATTTGTGTATACCTGAATAAACTTACTTACTTACTGTAAGTCACCAGGTATCACCGGCGGTCACCAGGTGTCACTGTAAGTCACCAGGTATCATTGTAAGTCACCAGGTATCACTGTAAGTCACTAGGTATAACTAAGTCACCAGGTACCACTGGAAGTCACCAGGTATCACTGGAGGTCACCAGGTACCACTGGAAGTCACAAGGTATCACTGGAGATCACCAGGAACCACTGGAGGTCACCAAATGTCACTGGAGATCATTAGGTTTCACCTCAGATCACCAGGTATCACTTAGTCACCAGGTACCACTGGAAGTCACCAGGTATCAATGTAAGTCACAAGGTACCACTGGAGGTCACCACACAGCACTGTAAGTCACCAGGTATCACTGGAGGTCACCAGTTACCAATGTAAGTCACCAGGTATCACTGGAGGTCACCAGGTATCACTGAAGGTCACCAGGTACCACTGGAAGTCACCAGGTATCACTAGAGGTGACGAGGTAATACTGGAGGTCACCAGGTACCACTGGAGGTCACCAGGTACAACTGGAGGTCACCAGGTACCAATGGAGGTCACCAGGTACCACTGGAGGTCACCAAGTATCACTGGAGGTCACCAGAAGATGTAGCATTCATGCAGGGAGTATAGCATTCATGCAGGGAGTGTAGCATTCATGCAGGGAGTGTAGCATTCATGCAGGGAGTGTAGCAGGCATGCAGGGAGTGCAGCAGGCATGCAGGGAGTGTAGCATTCATGCAGGGAGTGTAGCATTCATGCAGGGAGTGTAGCATTCATGCAGTGAGTGTAGCAGGCATGCAGGGAGTGTAGCATTCATGCAGGGAGTGTAGCAGGCATGCAGGGAGTGTAGCATTCATGCAGGGAGTGTAGCAGGCATGCAGGGAGTGTAGCATTCATGCAGGAGTGTAGCAGGCATGCAGGGAGTGTAGCATCATGCAGAGGTAAGCATTCATGCAGGGAGTGCATAGCATTCATGCAGGGAGTGTAGCATTCATGCAGGAGTGTAGCAGCATGCAGGGAGTGTAGCATTCATGCAGGGAGTGTAGCATTCATGCAGGGAGTGTAGCATTCATGCAGGAGTGTAGCAGGCATGCAGGGATTGTAGCAGGCATGCAGGAGTGTAGCATTCATGCAGGGAGTGTAGCAGGCATGCAGGAGTGTAGCATTCATGCAGGGAGTGTAGCATTCATGCAGGGAGTGTAGCATCATGCAGGGAGTGTAGCATGGTTCATTCATGCAGGAGTAAAGCATTCATGCAGGAGTGTAGCATTCATGCAGGGAGTGTAGCATTCATGCAGGAGTGAGCAGGCATGCAGGAGTGTAGCATTCATGCAGGAGTGTAGCATTCATGCAGGAGTGTAGCAGCATGCAGGAGTGAGAGCATGCAGGGAGTGTAGCATTCATGCAGGGAGTGTAGCATTCATGCAGGGGTGTAGCATTCATGCAGGAGTGTAGCATGCAGGAGTGTAGCATTCATGCAGGGAGTGTAGCAGGCATGCAGGGAGTGTAGCATTCATGCAGGGTGTAGCATGCATGCAGGGAGTGTAGCATTCATGCAGGGAGTGTAGCAGGCATGCAGGAGTGTAGCATTCATGCAGGGAGTGTAGCAGGCATGCAGGGAGTGTAGCATTCATGCAGGGAGTAGATAGCAAATTGCATGCAGGGAGTGTAGCATTCATGCAGGAGTGTAGCAGGCATGCAGGAGTGTAGCATTCATGCAGGGGTAGAGCTGCAGGAGTGAGCAGATGCAGGGAGTGTAGCACATGCAGGATATGCAGGGAGTGTAGCAGGAAGGCAGGGAGTTGTACCTAGAGTCCTTATGGAGGGGGATTTCCCTTCCAAAAAATAGGGTCTCTTCCCTCTCCCCTCCTCCTTCTCTTCCATCCAGCAACATCAGTCTTCAATAAAGGTAAGTACCACATAGAGTTCATTCATTTGTGCATGTAAATCTATCTTTAAGGCCCCAAATATTTTTTTTTCCAAACTTCTGGGTTTCTGGAACGGATTAATTGAATTTCCATTATTTCTAATGGGGAAAATAGTTTTGGTTTTCACCAATTTTTGTTTTAGCTGATCCATCTGGAACGGATTAAAGGTGAAAACCAAGGGATGACTGTATTACAATATTGCATAATAGTAAATCTTCCATTTTTTGGTTTGAATAAAAATTCATTATGTGAATAAAAAATAAAAATAGAATTCATTTGTAAAGACTGAAAACGAAACTAATGAACAGAGGAAATGTTAGTTTAGTGCCAGGAATGCCTGCATTGTTTATTCTGGACCCTATTTTGAAACTGGAATATTTTGAACTTTGTGTTAAATAGGCTAAATCTCCAATTTCCAATCACTTTATTTTGTACAGTGGACCCCCGGATTACATACTGCTCCAAACTCGAACAATTATGAAGGTGTATTTTTGTAAGTGCTTTTGTAAGTGTATTTTTGGGGGTCTAAAAGAACTAATCTAATTTACATTATTCTTATGGGAACAAATTCGTTCGGTAACGGCACTTGAACAGCATTCTGGAACGAAATAATGACGTAATCCGGGGGTCCACTGAAGTTGAAACAGTTGACTGGGCAATTTCTTGTGCTCAATCGATAGAATAGAAGTAACACTAATGAAATAGCTAAGAATTTGGTCGACTGGAATAATGTAATTGGCCTAAAATGGAAGTCAAAATCGGCAAAATCATTGATGTGTAAATAACACTGACGAATCAAAATTTGCAACAGCATAATTTCGTCAATTTTCCATCAAATTTCGTACGTTTTGTTTTATTACCTTCAGAAAAAGATTCTCTACCATTTCAAAAGAAAAAATAACAAATTATTTTTTTTTTGAAAATTCTTGGACCCTGGTGCTCACTTTGAAATTTGGCCTCTGGACCCGGAAAAGGTTTATAAGTTTGCCAGAAATGCTCTGCATATAAAAGGGCTTTTGGCATGTACACCCAACTATTATACTACTTTGTACATACATGTATCATGTCAAAATAAAATATATTATATTATATTATTATTATATTATATGAGACAAACCTCCAAGTCCATCTCATATACAACCTACCCAACATTCTCCACCATATATATATACACTTTACCCAGGTAGATCTGTTTGTAAATTGATAAAGTCCACTGTGTGGACAATATGTAGTTAATAAAGGATGGCATTATACTATATTTGTCTATTTTTCAATTGTGTCAGTATTTTATACCATTTATCTTATCTAACTGAGACAATCAGCGAAAACTGAGACAATTTAAAAAATGAGCGAAAACCAAAATCGGCAAAAACTGAGACAATCGAAAACCAAGGGATGACTGTAATTGTATAAATAATATCACCACATTTGTGAACATATATTAGATCCACCAGCTGGCGTGAATTAGACGTGTGAGGCATACAATTCAGCCATAAATATGCTAGGCGAGGGTAATAGATGCCCTCGCATGACTCTGTCCGGAAACACTGCTGCGAATCCGACGCCATCAGATGAATTTGAACCATCAGTGTATACTGCGATGGCATGGGAATGAGAGCGGAAGTGGTCTAGAAAAAAAAAGCGAGAAGCCGCCGTAGGTAGGCGGGCTTTCGCGCAAGGTAGAGGAATAGAACAGACACGGACAGCAGGAACTTCCCAAAGGGGTAGGGGAAAGGGAGATGTCACATGAACATATAGAGGTGGTAGCTGAAGGGAAGACAAGAGTGAATGTAGACGAAGAGAAAAGGGACGAAGTAAGCAGGGACGACGAACAAATAAAGAGTGTCTACTAACATCTGTAACAATCCTATACATGGAAGGATTGCGCAGGTCATGAGAGCGAACATAATAGCGAATGCAATGTGCATCACGACGATCAGACAAGGATGGAATGTTCGCTTCTACATAGAGGCTCTCAACCGGGGAAGAACGAAATGCACCAAGGTGATGGATGGGATTAAGGATGGACAGAGTAGCAGGGGACGCCGTCGAATATATCTGGTCACCATAATCGAGTTTTGATAAAATTAGGGCTGAATGTAGACGAATGAGAGTTCTACGATCAGTCTCCTATGAAAGATGTGAGAGGGTTTTAAGGAGGTTCAGCCGGCTGTGACAAGTTGCCTTCAGAGAGGTAATGTGAGGTTTCCAGGACAATCGACGGTCGAACAGGAGGCCGAGAAACCTGACTGTATAACGTTCTGGGATACGTGAGCTGTATAGGTACAATGGATGATCAGAGACCACTGAACGTCTAGTAAACGTAATTTGATGAGTTTTGCCACTAGAAAATTTAAACCCGTGAGTGGTGGCCCAATCAGAAACCCGGTTGATGGCATGCTCGAGAGAAACTGCAATGAGGTGACAGTCAGCACTTGCACAAGCTATAGCAAAGTCATCCACATAGAGCGATGACCAAATATTGGATGGGAGAACAGATGCCAGATTATTTATAGCAAGCAGAAAGAGTGTTGAGCTCAGAACACATCCCTGGGGGACACCTTCAGCTTGGACAAATTCCAGGGAAATTTCATTACTATCCCGGACCCGGAAATGTCTGTCAGTTAAGGGATAAATTTGCTTCTACATAGACTCTCAACCGGGAAAACAATAAAACCCATCGTAATCCCTGGTGATGGATGGGATTAAGGATGGACAGAGTAGCAGGGAGGCCGTCGTATATCTGGTCACCATAATCTTTTTTGATAAAATTAGGGCTGAATGTAGAAGAATGAGTTCTGATCAGCCCCTC
>WNWK01013765.1:0-53983 GCA_009830355.1 Cherax destructor | reverse complement strand
AACAAGTGCTGGATGAAATACACACAACCGAGGAGGAGGTGAAGAAGCTGCTATGTGAACTCGATACCTCAAAAGCGGTGGGACCGGACAACATTTCTCCGTGGGTCCTTAGAGAGGAGCAGAGATGTTGTGTGTGCCACTAACACAAATCTTCAACACATCCATTGAAACTGGGCAACTACCTGAGGCGTGGAAGATGGCAAATGTAGTCCCAATTTTTAAGAAAGGAGACAGACACGAGGCATTAAACTACAGACCTGTGTCACTGACGTGTATAGTATGCAAAGTCATGGAGAAGATCATTAGGAGGAGAATGTTGGAGCACCTAGAAAGACACAAGCTTATAAAGGACAACCAGCATGGCTTCAGGGAAGGAAAATCCTGTGTCACAAACCTACTGGAGTTTTATGACAAGGTAAAAGAAGTAAGACACGAGAGAGAGGGGTGGATAGACTGCATTTTTTTGGACTGCAAGAAGGCGTTCGACACAGTTCCTCACAAGAGATTAATGCAAAAGCTAGAGGATCAGGCACACGTAACAGGAAAAGCACTGCAATGGATCAGAGAATATCTGACAGGGAGGCAACAACGAGTCATGGTACGTGACGAGATGTCAGAGTGGGCACCTGTGACGAGTGGAGTTCCACAAGGGTCAGTCCTAGGACCTGTACTGTTTTTGGTATATGTGAATGACATAACGGAAGGGATAGACTCAGAAGTGTCCCTGTTTGCAGATGACGTGAAGTTAATGAGAAGAATCAAATCAGTCGAGGATCAGGAGGACTACAAAGAGACCTGGACAGGCTGCAAGCCTGGTCCAGTAACTGGCTCCTTGAATTTAACCCTGCCAAATGTAAAGTCATGAATATCGGGGAAGGGCAAAGAAGACCGCAGACAGAGTATAGTCTAGGTGGCCAAAGACTGCAAACCTCACTCAAAAAAAAAGATCTTGGGGTGAGTATAATACCGAGCACATCTCCAGAGGCACACATCAATCAGATAACTGCTGCAGCATACGGGCGGCTGGCAAACCTAAGAATAGCATTCCAATACCTCACCAAGGAATCATTCAAGACTCTGTATACCATATACGTCAGGCCCATACTGGAGTATGCAGCACCAGTTTGGAACCCACACCTGGTCAAGCACGTCAAGAAATTAGAGAAAGTGCAAAGGTTTGCAACAAGACTAGTCCCAGAGCTAAGGGGATTGTCCTACGAAGAAAGGTTAAGGGAAATCGGCCTGACGACACTAGAGGACAGGAGGGTTAGGGGAGACATGATAACGACATATAAAATACTGCGAGGAATAGATAAGGTGGACAGAGACAAGATGTTCCAGAGAGGGGACACAGAAACAAGGGGTCACAATTGGAAGTTGAAGACTCCTATGAGTCAAAGGGATGTTAGGAAGTATTTCTTCAGTCATAGAGTTGTCAGGAAGTGGAATAGCTTGGAAAGCGACATAGTGGAGGCAGGAACCATACATAGTTTTAAGACTAGGTTTGATAAAGCTCATGGAGCAGGGAGAGAGAGGACCTAGTAGCAATCAGTGAAGAGGCGGGGCCAGGAGCTATGACTCGACCCCTGCAACCACAAATAGGTGAGCAAATAGGTGAGCACCTGAAGCTCACCCCGGTTACCCCTGAGGCCTCGGATATTCCACTGCAAATAAGCCATGATATATGGAGAGAAAGATATAAGTGGAAGTGAGAGGAATCTATGGACTAGGGTTAGAAAAGTCCACGTGTGGAGGCAGCGGAAGACCTGTAATCATAGAAGGAGGAGGACGTTGTGAAGGAATGGGGGGTTGAGACGAAGAAGAGAGATGAAGAACCTCAGGTGGAGTAGTGTCCATCATCGGTCCAGTCTCTGAAATATATTCTGCAATAGCTTCCAATTTTTCGGAAGTCAAAGATGTAGAATGTGAGACTACATTAGAAATGGAAGAAGAGTGAGCAACTATCGGGGAGTCTATAGATTGTACTAAAGTAGAGGGCGAGGAGATAGAAGAGAAAACTGTCGAAGGGGCTTGAGAGGGGACAGGGGATGAAGGTAGTGTATGAGGAGGAGAATGAACCTCCACATACATTACAGAACGTGTCGGAGGCGAAGAACCTGGCAGTAGGGATTTTTTGCCTGGCTTATGAGAAGGGGGGAGCTGAGGTTTAGGTGAAGGACCAGGACGTGTAGGCTCAGAACTGTGCGAGTGAGTAGAGGAAGGAGTGTGGATATTAAGGGAAGCCGAGGTAGGGACCTCGGAGCCAAGAACATCAAAAGGATTCGAGACAGGGGTGACTGAGGATGAGGCGACCACAGAGGAAGCTGTGGAAGTTGGGACCCCAGAAGCGGGGCGACGTTTAGCAATGCGAGAATAGGAAATATTGGGAAGTCTCCCTTGAAGGAGTAGATGAGAGACGGCCATAGCATATGAGAAGCCTTCCGCCTCTTTGAGACAACGGATTTCCCGCTCATTCAGGTAAACCTGACAACGGCGAGAATATGATGGATGTGCTTCATGACAGTTAAGGCAAGAGGGAGGTAGAGTACAAGACGAACTGGCATGGTCGTCAGCACCACAGACTGGGCATTCGGCCATGGACCTGCAATATTTCGCTGGATGACCAAAACGCCAGCAGTTTCTACACTGCTGCGATGTAGGGGTCACCTTTCGAACTTGTAAACGTTGACCTGCAATGTAGACCGAAGGTGGAAGTTCTCGGCAGTCAAACGTTAAACGAACTATATTGCAAGGATAACGTCTTCGCTTATTGGCAGGGAGGACAAAAGTGTCAACTTTAAGGATAGGGAGTTCTTGGAGTTCAAGCTGCTATCTATGGTTGTAAGAAGAGAAAGATCGCGAGCTTGGCCAGCATTCTGGACTGTGATGATGCAAGTGCCGCTCTTGAGAGCGTGAAATGAGATATCTTTACCACCATGGCGTAGCAGAGCCTTACCAATACTATGATCTGAAAGATAGGTATTAGGAGAAGTCGGTCGTAGAGTAAAGAATTTTGTCCATTGAGTAGTGTGAAACAAAGTGTCTAAGGGGAGTGCGTGACGAGCTAGTCATTTCTGAGATGAACGAGAAGGAAGTGTCGAATCGTCATGTAAGGGTCGTGGTCGTTTGTGTGCGGGAGCGGGGGTGGTCCGACGTGTGACGGGCGGGCAATTCGAAAATTGCTGCACCGTTAAGGGAGAAGCCGGAATCAAGGTCAGAGAATAGCGAAGGTCAGACGTATCGAAAGGGCCAGTCGGGTCCCCGGTACCTGAAGCAGGTGACGAACCAGCACCAGCAAGAGGTACAGGGGTATTAGGGTTGTCCGAAGAGTTGTCCATTAACGAGGTAGGGTCAGAAATAGGTGCGGTATCAAGGGGCCCGGGCATAGGTTCACAGATTAGGGCATCCATGGTTAGGTTACTTCTTTCTTTTTGTTTTTAAGAAAAAAAAAGAAAGAAGAAAAGAAAAGAAAATTAAAAAAAAAGAATAAAAAAAGGAGGAAATGTGGAGGAATAGCTCCTAGGAGGATTGAAATGGGTGTAAATCCCCCTCTGCGCCCAAGAGGACCTCAACACCGCACGTACTGCAGATGCTGCATGGAACCCGTGCCATACCCTACCCTTCATGCCAGTAAACCAGCAATCCGGGATAGCAACCTCACATCCACCGAGCCACCTCGGCGGACAAAAGAGAGGGCGGCCGGATATCCGCCACAAAGCATACCGCCTTCGGCCACCACCCCCGGAATCCGAAAGGTGGCCTCCAGAGATACACCCGTCTCCCGAAAGATACCCAAGGCCACCCCCCCCGGGAGACAGGAGAGGGATCGGGACATCCCCAGGCGATCCAGATTCCTCGGCAAACTACACCACCGCCAAGAACCTCAACAGAATGGGATTGGACAATGGTACCCTTCCCCCTACCTAGGAACTAGAATGCCTGTGGAGAGAAGCTCCCAGGGTAAAAATGGGAAGGAAATAAGGGAGGGATGAGGAGGAGGAGAAGGAGGAGGAAAGGGAAAAGGGAGGATGGGGAAGATGGGAAAGGGGAGGGGGGATTGGGGGGTAATTAGGTTCGGTCTGAGGAAGAAGACCAAGAGGTCCAATTCCTCAGACCAATAGCCTCTTTACCGCGACAAGGAGCCCCCCTTAAAGAGGGGTCCCTCCAGAATCTTCCAGGTGTTGATGATGATATATCTCTCTCGCCTGCGCTCCAGTGAATATAAGTCTAGTGCTTCCAGGTGTTCCCAGTAGTTAAGGTGTTTGATGGAACTTATACGTGCAGTAAAGGTTCTCTGTACATTCTCTAGATCTGCAATTTCACCTGCCTTGAATGGGGATGTTAATGTACAGAAGTATTCTAGCCTAGAGAGAACAAGTGATTTAAAAAGGATCATCATTGGCTTGGCATCTCTTGTCTTGAATGTTCTCATTATCCATCCTATCAGTTTCCTCGCAGTTGTAATAGTGGCATTGTTGTGGTCCTTGAAGGTGAGGTCTTCGGACATTACCACACCCAGGTCCTTCACATTACTTTTCCGCTCTATTGTGTGATTTGAGTTTGTAATATACTCAATCCTAGCTATTATTTCCTCCACTTTTCCATAACGGAGTATTTGGAATTTGTCTTCATTGAACATCATATTGTTTTCTGTTGCCTATTGGAAAACTTTTTACATACCTAAAGTGTTTGGAGACCCCTGCACTATGTCATGCCTAGAAAGTTTGGAGGCCTCTGCACTATGACATACCTAGAGTGTTTGGAGACCCCTTCACTATGTCATGCCTAGAAAGTTTGGAGACCCCTGCACTATGACATACCTAGAAAGTTTGGAGACCTCTTCACTATGACATACCTAGAGTGTTTAGAGACCCCTGCACTATGTCATGCCTAGAAAGTTTGGAGACCTCTGCACTATGACATACCTAGAAAGTTGGAGACCCCTGCACTATGACATACATAGAAAGTTTGGAGACCCCTGCACTATGACATACCTAGAAAGTTGGAGACCCCTGCACTATGACATACATAGAAAGTTTGGAGACCCCTGCACTATGACATACATAGAAAGTTGTAGACCCCTGCACTATGACATACATAGAAAGTTTGGAGACCCCTGCACTATGACATACCTAGAATGTTTGGAGACCCATGCACTATAGCATACCTAGAAAGTTTGGAGACCCCTGCACTATGACATACCTTGAAAGTGACCCACAGACACTCAGACAATTTTCTATCAAAGAATCATATCAGTGTTGAAAGTGACAGTGTTGTTCAGAGACAATAAACAAGAAAGTAACAGTGTTGTTTGGAGACAATATACAAGAAAGTGAGAGTGTTGTTTGGATACAATAAACAATAAAGTGACAGTGATGTTCAGTTACAATAAACAAGAAAGTGACAGTGTTGTTTGGATACAATATACAAGAAAGTGATAGTGTTGTTCAGATACAATAAACAATAAAGTGACAGTGTTGTTTGGATACAATAAACAATAAAGTGATAGTGTTGTTTGGATACAATAAACAAGAAAGTGACAGTGTTGTTTGGATACAATAAACAAGAAAGTGACAGTGTTGTTTGGAGACAATAAACAATGTACATATTGACAATGTATTGAATTAAATATGTTATGTGTTATAAATAAAATTATAAGGTTTATCATGTGGACAAGAATATTTACTTAATATAAAATTTGTGCTAATGTCATCCCCCGGAGGGGGATGATATTAGTGTTTGATATTAGTGATATTAGTGTTTGTTTGTGTGTAAAAGATCTACATAGTTTATTTTGCAAAGTCAGTTTTGTTGAGGACGTGACAACTGGCCAGGCTCACAAGATACAATCCGCTACTTAGACTTCTCAACCTTTTTCCTGTTGGCTGAGCCCAGGAGGGTGGCATGACTCATCTGTGTCTCGTCTGAGCCCAGGAGGGTGGCATGACTCATCTGTGTCTCGTCTGAGCCCAGGAGGGTGGCATGACTCATCTGTGTCTCGTCTGAGCCCAGGAGGGTGGCATGACTCATCTGTGTCTCGTCTGAGCCCAGGAGGTGGCATGACTCATCTGTGTCCGTCTGAGCCCAGGAGGGTGGCATGACTCTCTCATCTGTGTCTCGTCTGAGCCCAGGAGGGTGGCATGACTCTCTCATCTGTGTCTCGTCTGAGCCCAGGAGGGTGGCATGACTCTCATCTGTCACGTCTGAGCCCAGGAGGGTGGCATGACTCTCATCTGTGTCACGTCTGAGCCCATGAGGGTGGCATGACTCTCATCTGTGTCACGTCTGAGCCAGGATGGTAGCATGACTCTCTCATCTGTGTCACGTCTGAGTCCAGGAGGGTTACATGACTCTCTCATCTGTGTCATGAAAGAGCCCAGGAGTAGCATGTCTCTCATCTGTGTCACGTCTGAGCCCAGGAGGGTGGCATGACTCTCATCTGTGTCACGTCTGAGCCAGGGAGGGTGGCATGACTCTCATCTGTGTCACGTCTGAGAACAGGAGTGGCATGACTCTCATCTGTGTCACGTCTGAGCCCAGAAGAGTGGCATGACTCTCTCATCTGTGTCACGTCCGAGCCCAGGAGGGTGGCATGACTCTCATCTGTGTCACGTCTGAGCCCAGGAGGGTGGCATGACTCTCTCATCTGTGTCATGAAAGAGCCCAGGAGTAGCATGACTCTCATCTGTGTCACGTCTGAGCCCAGGAGAGTGGCATGACTCTCATCTGTGTCATGTCTGAGCCCAGGAGTGGCCTGACTCTCATCTGTGTCACGTCTGAGCCAGGAGGGTGGCATGACTCTCTCATCTGTGTCACGTCTAAGCCCAGGAGGGTGGCATGACTCATCTGTGTCACGTCTGAGCAAAGGAGGGTGGCATGACTCTCATCTGTGTCACGTCTAAGCCCAGGAGGGTGGCATGACTCATCTGTGTCACGTCTGAGCAAAGGAGGGTGGCATGACTCTCATCTGTGTCACGTCTGAGCCCATGAGGGTGGCATGACTCTCTCATCTGTGTCATGAAAGAGCCCAGGAGTAGCATGACTCTTATCTGTGTCACGTCTGAGCCCAGGAGGGTGGCATGACTCTTCATCTGTGTCATGAAGAGCCCAGGAGTAGCATGACTCTCATCTGTGTCACGTCTGAACCCAGGAGGGTGGCATGACTCTCATCTGTGTCACGTCTGAGCCCAGAAGAGTGGCATGACTCTCATCTGTGTCACGTCTGAGCCAGAGGGTGGCATGACTCTCATCTGTGTCACGTCTGAGCCCAGGAGGGTAGCATGACTCTCATCTGTGTCACGTCTGAGCCCAGGAGGGTGGCATGACTCTCATCTATGTCACGTCTGAGCCCAAGAGGGTGGCATGACTCCATCTGTGTCACGTCTGGCCCATTAGGTGGCATGACTCATCTGTGCTCATCTGAGCCCAGGAGGGTGGCATGACTCTCATCTGTGTCACGTCTGAGCCCAGCAGGGTGGCATGACTCATCTGTGTCACGTCTGAGCCCAGGAGGGTGGCATGACTCTCATCTGTGTCATGACAGAGCCCAGGAGTAGCATGACTCTCATCTGTGTCACGTCTGAGCCCAGGAGGGTGGCATGACTCTCTCATCTGTGTCACGTCTGAACCCAGGAGGGTGGCATGACTCTCCTCTGTGTCACGTCTGAGCCCAGAAGAGTGGCATGACTCTCTCATCTGTGTCACGTCTGAGCCCAGGAGGGTGGCATGACTCTCATCTGTGTCACGTCTGAGCCCAGGAGGGTGGCATGACTCTCATCTGTGTCACGTCTGAGCCCAGGAGGGTAGCATGACTCTCATCTGTGTCACGTCTGAGCCCAGGAGGGTGGCATGACTCTCATCTATGTCACGTCTGAGCCCAAGAGGGTGGCATGACTCTCTCATCTGTGTCACGTCTGAGCCTATTAGGGTGGCATGACTCTCTCATCTGTGTCACGTCTGAACCCTAGAGGGTAGCATGACTCATCTGTGTCACGTCTGAGCCCAGGAGGGTGGCATGACTCACTCATCTGTGTCATGTCTGAGCCCAGGAGGGTGGCATGACTCTCTCATCTGTGTCACGTCTGAGCCTATTAGGGTGGCATGACTCTCTCATCTGTGTCACGTCTGAGCCCAAGAGGGTGGCATGACTCTCTCATCTGTGTCACGTCTGAGCCCAGGAGGGTGGCATGACTCTCTCATCTGTGTCACGTCTGAACCCTAGAGGGTAGCATGACTCATCTGTGTCCGTCTGAGCCCAGGAGGGTGGCATGACTCACTCATCTGTGTCATGTCTGAGCCCAGGAGGGTGGCATGACTCTCTCATCTGTGTCACGTCTGAGCCAAGGAGGGTGGCATGACTCTCTCATCTGTGTCACGTCTGAGCACAGGAGGGTGGCATGACTCTCATCTGTGTCACGTCTGAGCCCAGCAGGGTGGTATGACTCATATGTGTCACGTCTGAGCCCAGGAGGGTGGCATGACTCTCATCCGTGTCACGTCTGAGACCAGGAGGGTGGCATGACTCTCTCATCTGTGTCACGTCTGAGCCCAGAAGGGTGGCATGACTCTCTCATCTGTCACGTCTGAGCCCAGCAGGGTAGCATGACTCTCATCTTTGTCACGTCTGAGCCCAGGAGGGTAGCATGACTCTCATCTGTGTCACGTCTGAGCCCAAGAGGGTGGCATGACTCTCTCATCTGTGTCACGTCTGAGCCCATTAGGGTGGCATGACTCTCATCTGTGTCTCATCTGAGCCCAGGAGGGTGGCATGACTCTCTCATCTGTGTCACGTCTGAGCCCAGCAGGGTGGCATGACTCATCTGTGTCACGTCTGAGCCCAGGAGGGTGGCATGACTCTCTCATCTGTGTCATGACAGAGCCCAGGAGTAGCATGACTCTCATCTGTGTCACGTCTGAGCCCAGGAGGGTGGCATGACTCTCTCATCTGTGTCACGTCTGAACCCAGGAGGGTGGCATGACTCTCATCTGTGTCACGTCTGAGCCCAGAAGAGTGGCATGACTCTCTCATCTGTGTCACGTCTGAGCCCAGGAGGGTGGCATGACTCTCATCTGTGTCACGTCTGAGCCCAGGAGGGTGGCATGACTCTCATCTGTGTCACGTCTGAGCCCAGGAGGGTGGCATGACTCTCATCTGTGTCACGTCTGAGCCCAGGAGGGTGGCATGACTCTCATCTATGTCACGTCTGAGTGTAGACAGCCTGACTGTCTGCATAGACAGCCATGCTGTCTGCCAGCTGAGTTCATATTTCGTGCCATGCTAGTTTCCATAGTATTCCGCCAGAGGGCAAGCCTGGTAGGCGTACCCACGTCTACCAGACCCGCCCTGGCCCACTCTCACTTGGCGCCCAAACTTCACTCAGTCAATAGATCTACTCCTCTCCCTCTCGCACGGGGCATGGCCCTTGGCCATTGCCACAGACACGCAGCCTGTTACCCGCACCTTTATTACAAATAAAGTAAGAAGCCTCCGAAGCCTTATCATTTCAACCACGCCTCCAAAACGCCAAAGAACACGTCGTTATATGAGCCCAAGAGGGTGGCATGACTCTCTCATCTGTGTCACGTCTGAGCCCATTAGGGTGGCATGACTCATCTGTGTCACGTCTGAGCCCAAGAGGGTGGCATGACTCTCTCATCTGTGTCACGTCTGAGCCCAGGAGGGTGGCATGACTCTCTCATCTGTGTCACGTCTGAACCCTAGAGGGTAGCATGACTCATCTGTGTCACGTCTGAGCCCAGGAGGGTGGCATGACTCACTCATCTGTGTCATGTCTGAGCCCAGGAGGGTGGCATGACTCTCTCATCTGTGTCACGTCTGAGCCAAGGAGGGTGGCATGACTCTCTCATCTGTGTCACGTCTGAGCACAGGAGGGTGGCATGACTCTCATCTGTGTCACGTCTGAGCCCAGCAGGGTGGTATGACTCATATGTGTCACGTCTGAGCCCAGGAGGGTGGCATGACTCTCATCCGTGTCACGTCTGAGACCAGGAGGGTGGCATGACTCTCTCATCTGTGTCACGTCTGAGCCCAGAAGGGTGGCATGACTCTCTCATCTGTCACGTCTGAGCCCAGCAGGGTAGCATGACTCTCATCTTTGTCACGTCTGAGCCCAGGAGGGTAGCATGACTCTCATCTGTGTCACGTCTGAGCCCAGCAGGGTGGCATAACTCTCTCTCTCATCTGTGTCACGTTTGAGCCCAGAAGGGTGGCATGACTCTCTCGTCTGTCACGTCTGAGTCCAGGAGGGTGGCATGACTCTCATCTGTCACGTCTGAGCCCAGCAAGGTGGCATGACTCTCTCATTTGTGTCACGTCTAAGCCCAGGAGGGTGGCATGATTCTCATCTGTGTCACGTCTAAGCCCAGAAGGGTGGCATGACTCTCATCTGTCACGTCTGAGCCCAGGAGGGTGGCATGACTCTCACTGTGTCACATCTGAGCCCAGCAGGGTGGCATGACTCTCATCTGTGTCTCATCTGAGCCCAGGAGGGTGGCATGACTCTCATCTGTGTCTCGTCAGAGCCCAGGAGGGTGGCATGACTCTCACTGTGTCACATCTGAGCCCAGCAGGGTGGCATGACTCTCATCTGTGTCTCGTCTGAGCCCAGCAGGGTGGCATGACTCTCATCTGTGTCTCGTCTGAGCCCAGCAGGGTGGCATGACTCTCATCTGGGTCACGTCTGAGCCCATAGAAAAGATGTTTGGAACATGTTCCAGAAATTATAGAACTAAAGAAACCGTTTTTCTGAACACTAAATTCTCTTGCCTGAGACGTAGGCAGTGGGTACTGTTGAGGCTGACTCTTATATCGCTGGTATCTTATATCCTCTTTTTGGCACTCCTCATCAGTTATAATGCCCGGAAGATTTAAACACTGCATCTGCATCTTAAACAAATCCTTCGATCCTGGTACCTTTTTCCTCTGAGAAGTTACCAGTTATAAAATGAAACGGGGGAAAACCTTAGGTCGAATCCCACACTGTGGTGAATCTATGTTGATAGGAAGAGTGTTTCTTCTCTGAGGAGAACTCTCAGTTCGTGGAGGAAGAATATGTGTCCTTAAAAGGGGCCAAAGACCAATTCTGGTTTTCTTGAATTAATATTTATCACTAAATATGGGCCACCCAGAAGGCTGGTGTGAAGGTCTCAGCAAGGAGATGACCAGTTCCCATACACGCCAGTGTTGACATCTAGTCAAAGCATTAACTGCTCTAGTAGGCAAAAACTGAGAATGAGATACTGTAACATGATCCTCAATATGAGTGATGGTAGAAGGTGGAGCTACCATACCTTCTCTTTCATCTAGACCAGTTAGTGCCAAAGTGGGCGGTACTACCCCCTTGGGGGCAGTGGAAAGATCCAGGGGGGCGTTGAGGAAAAAGGGGGTGTAGGGTGGCATAAGGGTCAAGGGAGTGTTTGTTTTACAAAATCTGTATGACAAAATCTAAGTCATGAACAGTTAAGTAACACAAATGTTTTACAAAGACAAAAAATTAACATAGAGTTATACACGGAAGCATAGTTTTATTTTATTTTGTGGTCCGAAGTCGTAGTTAAAAGTTTGTTTCATCAGAGATGAAAGTTTACTTCAAGAGTTGTTATTTACAAGACAACTACAAACAGATACAAAAGGGAAGTCAATATTTCATGTTGTTGAAATTTTTTTCGAAGACAAAAACATCCGCTTAACAAAAAAGAGAGAAGGAGGGAGTGTATATATATATATATATATATATATATATATATATATATATATATATATATATATATACTCCCTCCTTCTCTCCTTTTTGTTAGTGTGACTTTGTAAATGGTCCAAGTCGGACCGAAACGTCGTGGTAAGTTCCTCTCTTTTATGTGCGGGTTATTTGTGTATTGTTCCAGCCACAGTATTGTGACTTTTTTGTTGCATCCTGCATAGCAACATTCTTGCTGGTGCAACAGATGGGGCACCATCCATGACAGGTTGTCATCGTGGCTTCATTAGTTTATTGAAAAAATCTGTACCTGGTGTGTTTACGGTGCACTGTGTAATCCACAGGTAACATCTGGTTGCAAAAAACCCAAGTGGTCGACTTCACAAATCATCAAGACACATGCTCTCAATTCCCGACTGTTTCGTCAACTCTGCACTGACAATGATGAAGACTTTGAACGTTTGATGTTGAACACATAAGTTAGATGGCTGTCAGAGGGAAACTTCCTGAGACGTTTATATTCACTTTTAAAACAGTTGTTGAATTCTTCTAAGACTCCAATTCTGTTCTATGTGATGAACTAAGAAACATCAAGCATGACATTGCTTATTTGTCAGACGTATTTACAAAGTTCAACGAAGTTAATTTACAATTGCAAGGAAATGAGGTTAATCTTATCAAAGTCAAATCAGCCCTTTCCACTTTCCACTTTCCACTTTTTCTGTTCGGACGTAACATAGCCCGTCGTCAGCCCCAGTTTCTGAGCCTTTCTGAATTGGAAAAGAAGAAGAGCATACCAGACGACGACCTTCAAGTGTATTGTGTACACCTGAATGACCTGCATAAAGACATGTCTGACAAATTTCAGGATCTTTTTTTTTGCTTAAAATACCAGATTGGGTGATCAATCCATTCCTAGTTATCAGCAATGAGGAAACATGAATGGTGGAGGAAGAACTGATTTCACTCCAAAATGACATTGAGCTGAGGCCAAAGTTCAAAAAATCATGTCAAGATTTTTGGTTACAAAAAATTTCTGACCGCTACCCTGCACTGTAGCAGAGCGAGGTTTCAGTACAGTCTCCAAGCTTCTTTCCGAGCAAAGAAACAGACTGAAAATTACTGAACGCTGGGATCTAAGACTTCTTCCTTAGTGCCTTCAAGACTGATGTTGAGAAGTTGATGTTCCTGCACCAAACACATCCATCTTATTAAAATTGTGAAGACAATTTTGTTAAATAAATTGGTGTACTATGTTAATTTATAATTGTGAAATAAATACGCTTGTTTATAGTGTTAGATTAGTTGTTGTTTTGAATTTGCATTAAACCTAATACCAAGAAAGAGGTGTGTTCATATGTGTGTGTGGGGGGGGGGTCCTAGGGATGTGGCCTGGGAGCCAAGGGGGCGGCAGCCTGAAAAAGTTTGGGAATCACTGATCTAGACCAAACTATCAGAGCTTGACATTTCTATCACAAATTTATTTCGAGGGATTTTATTTCTCCTAACCACCTCTGGAAATAACTTCTTTAATATTAATTCTCTAACCCAAAAGTTATTGAATCTAAGATTATACGATATTCCAAGGTCGTGTATAAACTGTTCCATCAGTCAAGTACCTAAGGAAAGATCATTGAAACACTGTAATGGGATGGCAACGATTGTAGAAATTTTAATTTCTTCATATATAAAAGTTTAATTTTTCCTTGACAACCAAAGATTTTCACTTTTAGACACAGAAGGTTGAGCTATTGCTCCTGGCTCCCGGACAGGCCCCCAAATATTATGGTCAACAAATAAGCCACACCTGAAGGGAAAGTGGACATGATCAATCAAACTGTTAGTGTTAGTATGTAGTAGATGCTACAGCAAGATTTGGACAAGCAGCGTAGGTGATTAAGCAAGTGGCTACTGGAATTCAAGTCAAACAGGTGCAAGGTCATGTTACTTTGGGAGGGAGATGGATGACCAAATTCAGAGCTCTGATTCAGAGAGGAAAAACCACAAATATCCCTCGCGTAGAAAGATCTCTGAGTGAGCACCACACCAAACATTAAACAATATACTACATAACATCAGCAACACATGCAAGATTAGCCTTAGGACTTTGTACACAACATATGTGAAGACAATTATGCAGTACCAGCATGGAACCAGCATCTTTACAAAACACAGAAATTCCAGTTTTGCTAAAGAACCCCAGAGCTGATGGGAGTGAGTATATATATAGGCTGCAAATCTTCAACTCTAGTTCTGACAGTCAAATCTTAGCTCTATTGACGGTTATACGGCGAGTTTTCCATAGGAGCTGACCTCACTAGCTAGAAGTTATAAATGGTGTAATGGCCTTTATCAGCACAGGGGAAGTAGCAAAGAGGAAATTTGGTAGCCAGACTGCATCTATAGACAGAGATAAAGACTCTATGTGAGGTTTTGAGACCTGTCCGGGTTTCGAGAAAAATGAGACTCTCGAAACTCATCAAAGGTATATCAACGGTAAAGGTATGTGGATAGAGGTCTGACTGGTCTTCTAGAATTTTTTTTAATAAAAGCCGACCTAGAATTCGAAATTAAAGTTAGAAGGCAATCTAAAACTAGTCTGAAAAGTGTCTTCCTGATATAATGTCGTGACGTACCTGGAGTATACCTGAAGAGGGTTTCGGGGGTCAGCCCCCCCGCGGTCTGGTCTGAAACCAGGCCTCGTGGTGGATCTGAGTCGGGATCAACCAGACTGTTACTGATGGCCACACGTAAACCGACATAAGAACCACAGCCAGGCTGATCAGGTACTGACTTTAGGTGCCTGTCCAGTTCCTTTTTGAAGACAGCCAGGGGTCTATTGGTAATCCCCCCTATGTATTCTGGGAGACACATAGTAACATTCTTGATGTCTAGCAGAGAAGTATATATTGCCTTGGGAACAGGAAGTCTCATCAGAGCGTCACACGAGGTCATTCATGCCTAACTAACTACTCCTTCCACTTAGTTACCTCACATGGTAGACACTGAGTGAGGACGGTGTTGTTCATTTAGACTTCTATTTGAAACTGAAAAAGAGGCAGCACACTGTTTCAGTTCTCTGCCTGGATGACAATATCGATTACAATAAAGATTGCAATATGGATTAAAGTTTGAATAAATTATTAGAATTCAGAATAGAGCTGAAACACAAGTGGCATTCTTCAGGGGTAAGTGTAAATTTATTTAGGAACATGTACCAATGTGTACTATTATCATAAAGCGTAAAATTACCTAGGATGACGCAAAAACATTAGACAAAGTTACTTATTTCCAATGGGGTCTCTTGCGCAAGATCTACATAACGATGTACACGAGGGAATTAATAGGGACATTCAGTCCAAAAAATTTAAATGCAAGATGAGAAAGACCTCCCAGTAAAGCACAAAATCAATAAAAGGCACAAGTGAATAAAACACAAACTTGCCGTTGAACATGATACCCTCTCCCCCTGGCGTCCATTACCGGGGAGGTGGTTAGTGTGGGGGAGGATGAGGCCAGGGTGTAAACAAGGCCATCTAGGGAACACAAAAGTAAACTCACCAAGACAGTTACTCAGTTAATCAATCAATGACTGAAGCAGCCACACACTGCCGCCTCCACACCCGTCAAGTGGTGACCCACACACTGCCGCTTCCACACCCGTCAAGTGGTGACCCACACACTGCCCCTTCCACACCCGTCAAGTGGTGACCCAGCACTGCCGCCTACACACCCGTCAAGTGGTGACCCAGCCTCTACTCTCTCCTTCCTTTCTCCACTTTCCTTGCCAAAGAAAGTACCCTGAAAGAAAAAGTAATAATAATAATAATAATAATTAATTTCCCAATAAGACACATTTGATACATAGGTTTCTTACCTGGAAAACCCCGATTTATGCAAGACATTTCTGGCACATTCAAGCTAGGAGTAAACATTTGTAGAACACAACAGTGAAATGTAATTTTGGTATATCTGTGTTAAGTAATAGAAATAATGTTTGGAGGGAGGTAAATAATTAAGATAAACGTCATGGGAATACAGTTAGAAGCCCGAGAAGATCCATAACTGACTTTAACACGAACGTAGATATACATGTACAGAGCAACTTGCAGTGTAAACATAGCGATGTTGTACTATCAAGGCCACTTAGGCTTACTATCAAGGCCACTTAGGCTTACTATCAAGGCCACTTAGGCTTACTATCAAGGCCACTTAGGCTTACTATCAAGGCCAATTAGGCTTGGTAACAAACACTTCTGACAGTTTGGCAGACACGTAAATGATGATGATCAAATACAGATACCAGTAAATGATTTTTTTAAAAAGGATTATCATTGGCTTGGCATCTCTTGTATTGAATGTTCTCATTATCCATCCTATCATTTTCCTCGCAGATGTGATAGAGGCACTATGTGCTTGATGGTCCGCTTATTAAGAATTATAGAGATAATATCATATTATCTTATTAGTGAAAATAAGCTACCAGCTAGTTCCTCAGCATATTGTGTGTTCATATGTTCTTGATCTACCCTCCACAGGATGGATATTGGCTGCACAATTAACTAGTCGCCACTTCAGCAGCAAAATCGTTTTTCAATTATACGCTCGCCAGAAACCAGTCGGTGTGTCTGTCTATCTGTCTGTCTGTCTGTCTGTCTGTACTTCTCTCTCCTTCACCTCTGGATCAGTCTCTAAGCGGTATTTATTTAACTCTTAAAAAATATATATTAATGTTTTGTTGAGTATACTCCCTTCAAGGTTGGCAGGGGCCTTGATGCTGCCGAAGGGCTCTTAATTCAAGGGCTACTCTCCCTATCCTTGGATCAACCTAATTACCTGTTATTCCCATATACTGCTGTAGCCCTACCCATGTTTACACCATTTTTAATGATAAGAGACCAGTCAATTACATGTTCATCTGCAAAAACTTGCATCTGTGGTCACAGTGGTGGCCCATGCTAACCTCCCTATGGTGCATAAATATACCTAGTTTTACGACTCGCCGTGAGTTCGATCCTCACACGTACCGTGGTTTCTCCCTCTGCAAGCCATCTTCCTATCTACTGTTCTCCCTTTCACTTCCAGTAACTCTTATCCTCAATCACTCCTCGTAACACCCACCTAATCTGTCGCCCATGGTCATTCTCGGTCACCCGCAGCTATCTTAAGCCACTCCCAGTCACTCTTAATCACTCCCAGCAATCCTTAGTCAGTCCCAGGCACTCGCAGTTGTCTTAACCACCCGCAGCCAGCGCTGGGAACACCGGCGTCACTGTGTTGACTTTCATGGTTCCTAAGTTTGTAGAGAAGGCCAATGGAGGGGAGAGAGAGAGAGGGAGAGAGAGAGAGAGAGAGAGAGAGAGAGAGAGAGAGAGAGAGAGAGAGAGAGAGAGAGAGAGAGAGAGAGAGAGAGAGAGAGAGAGATCCTTCCTGCAGCCAGAAAGGGTAGACCAAAAAAAAAAAGGAATAGACGCAAGGGGAGGGATAGAGAAATAGACGAGAGCGGGGGAGAAGAGGGGTAGATGGGAGGCGTTGAGGAGAAGGGGTGTTGAGGGGATGGGAGAGGGAGGGGATGACAGGAGTGGGGTGATTGAGGGGGAGAAAGTGAAACCAGAGCCACCTACTCTAATAACTGTCGATCGGCCTTGCACCCCAACCCACCCCCCGCCACCCCAGCCAGACAGGAGACCATTGTTTTCTGGCTCTGTTCTCTCCTCCACCCAGGGCAGAAAAGCAATATTCACCGTCAACCAGTGATGTCTTCCCTCTGGTGGGACGGGAGTTTTAAGTAATATTGCCCCCGCGATGAAGACACTCTGACACGCTTATTGTCGTGGGCTCAAAACTCAGGACGTAATCACTGCCAGAGAATTACCACGCTACTAACCTTAAATCTTTTTTTTCCTGCTTCAAAAATTGTGTCATACTGGGAAGCATTATGGTAACTTTCCTTCTGTCACTCAGTTAATAATAATAATAATAATAATAATAATAATAATTATTTCTACAAGTATATGACACAATTTATAGAGACTTATATAGTGATATACTATATAGAAAGCCCTGGGCATGCAGAGCATTTCGAGTAACTTAGGTTAATCTTGTCCCCCAGGATGTGACCCACACCAGTCAGCTAACACCCAGGTACTTACCTACTGCTAGGTGAACAGAGACAGCCGTACCGGGGATCGAAAAACGGACATTCAATGGGTCTTGAGTGCGCTACCAACCGAGCTACGAAAGTTAAATTTATATAATTTATCACTGATATATAAACCTGCTGCATTCATGTGCCTTCAAAACTCAAATACAAATTTACACTACTGTCTATAAAGACATTTGTAGATCTGAATAAAATTATTCATTATCATATACCACTCTGCCATTTTCAGCCCTGCCAGGACAAACAGCCATTAAGATATTGAAATCAATAGTGGCCGTCAGTTCGTCTTTTCCCATTGTTTTCTGGTCTCCCTTGGGCGATTTGGCCTCCATTACATGAGTAACGCTAGTCACTTAACATATAATATATATATATATATATATATATATATATATATATATATAAGATGGGCAGTGGGACCAAGGTACACTTCCAGTCAGACTAGGAGGCATTGGTGTCCGCAAGTCATCATAGATTGCGCTACCTGCTTTTCTGTCCTCATGCGTTGCATCCCGAGGCTTGTAGCAGAGATTCTCCCTGAACATCTTAAGGACAAGATTGGTATCCAGGACCAAATGTTCATTGACGGATAATCTAACAGGCTCTGAAACCAGACCTGCTCCCCCCAACAACTACAGTCGCACTGGGATGGCCCAATAGTGGAGAATATAGCCTAAACAATGCTTCAGAGTGTGTCAGGGAAGGATAGAGCCCGCCTCCTGGCAGTGAGAACTCCTCATGCAGGGGACTTTCTGTTGGCTGTTCCCAACTCCAGCCTTGGCACACGCCTCGACCCACAAACCATCCGAACTGGTGTTGCCCTTCGACTCGCCGCCCCTATTCTCGCCGAACACAGGTGTATTTGTGGCAGTGAAGCAGCAGACCGATTCGGGTACCATGGTCTTGTGTGTTGTAAATCCGAGGGAAAGATTGCAAGACATGAAGAGGTTAATAACATTATCAAGAGGAGCCTCACAACAGCTGGATACCTAGCAGTAAGGGAGCCACCCTAACTATGCAGATCTGATGGCAGCCAAAAGCGTACAGATGGTATCATCCTTCAAGCCTGGACAGACGGCAAGCAGGTGGTGTGGCACTACACATGTGCATCTATCTTGGCTGATACCTATCTCCAATATACCAGGAAGGAAGGAGGGGCAGCTGCCACCTTCAGGGAGTCCCAAAAGTCGAGAAAATACAGAGAACTTGCCCATCATTATATGTTTGTTCCCATAGGCTCGAAAACCCTTGGTTCATGGGGAAAGAGTGCATCTAAGTTCCTCAAGGAGGTGGGCAAAAGACTCAACAGGGTAACTAGGGATTCCAGGGCAGCTAGTTTTCTATTCCAGCGACTCAGCGCTGCTGTTCAGAGGGGTAATGCATGCTGTATTTTGGGCACGCGTCCCAGCTCTGAGGAGCTGCATGAGATTTTCGCATTATAATCAGTGACAAACATGTAACAATATGTACTAAACATGTATCTATCACGCCTCATGTACTGCATATGCCATCTTTATATCAACAATATATCTCTTATATCTTTTGTACCATATTATGTAATAAAATATACCTATTGGTAAAAAAGAGTAAAAAGATGGTGTGGTAGTGGAAGTGGAGTACTGAAATGGCTTAAGGAAGAAATCCAAATATTCTTCCTTGAAGCCTTTTTATCCACTTCTTCGAGGCTATGGGTCCCACAATTTACACCAGAGGTGGACCCCATCATATATATTATATATATATATATATATATATATATATATATATATATATATATATATATATTGTAGCTACAGTTAGAGTAAAAGGTAGATGGGACAAAAAGAAAATGGCAACAGCAAGTAAGAGAGAGGTAAAAGTGTATAAACTAAGGGAGGAGGAAGTTAGGGTGAGATATAAGCAACTATTGGCAGAAAGGTGGGCTAGTACAAGTAGGAGTAGTGGGGGGGTTGAAGAAAGTTGGGATAGTTTTAAAAATGCAGTATTAGAATGTGGGGCAGAAGTTTGTGGCTATAGGAGGGTGGGTGCAGGAGGAAAGAGGAGTGAGTGGTGGAATGAAGAAGTAAAGGGTGTGATAAAAGAGAAAAAGGTAGCTTATGAGAGGTTTTTACAAAACAGAAGTGTTAATAGAAGAGCAGAGTATATGGAGAGTAAAAGAAAGGTGAAGAGAGTGGTGAGAGAGGGCAAAAGAAGAGCGGATGAAAGAATGGGAGAGGCTCTGTCAAGAAATTTTGCTGAAAACAAGAAATTTTTTTGGAGTGAGATAAACAAGGTAAGAAAGCCTAGGGAACGAATGAATTTGTCAGTTAAAAACAGAGTAGGGGAGTTAGTAGATGGGGAGCTGGAGGTATTGGGTAGATGGCGGGAATATTTTGAGGAACTTTTAAATGTCGATGAAAAGAGGGAGGCGGTAATTTCATGTACTGGCCAGGGAGGTACAACATCGTTTAGGAGTGAAGAAGAGCAGGATGTGAGTGTGGGGAGGTGCGTGAGGCATTACGTAGAATGAAAGGGGTAAAGCAGCTGGAATTGACGGAATCATGACAGAAATGTTAAAAGCAGGGGGGATATAGTGCTGGAGTGGTTGGTATTTTTGTTTAATAAATGTATGAGAGAGGAAGGTACCTAGGATTGGCAGAGAGCATGTATAGTTCCTTTATATAAAGGGAAGGGGGATAAAAGAGAGTGTAAAAATTATAGGGGAATAAGTTTACTGAGTATACCAGGTAAAGTGTATGGCAGGGTTATTATTGAAAGAATTAGAGGTAAGACAGAGAGTAGGATTGCAGATGAGCAAGGAGGCTTTAGAGTGGGTAGGGGATGTGTAGATCAAGTGTTTACAGTGAAGCATATATGTGAACAGTATTTAGATAAAGGTAGAGAAGTTTTTATTGCATTTATGGATTTAGAAAAGGCATATGATAGAGTGGATAGGGGAGCAATGTGGCAAATGTTGCAAGTGTATGGAATAGGTAGTAAGTTACTGAAGGCTGTAAAGAGTTTTTATGAGGATAGTGAGGCTCAGGTTAGGGTGTGTAGGAGAGAGGGAGATTACTTCCGGTAAAAGTAGGTCTTAGACAGGGATGTGTAATGTCACCATGGTTGTTTAATATATTTATAGATGGGGTTGTAAAAGAAGTAAATGCTAGGGTGTTGGGGAGAGGGCTGGGATTAAATTATGGAGAATTAAATGCAAAATGGGAGTTGACACAGTTACTTTTTGCTGATGATACTGTGCTTATGGGAGATTCTAAAGAAAAGTTGCAAAGGTTAGTGGACGAGTTTGGGAGAGTGTGTAAAGGTAGAAAGTTAAAAGTGAACATAGATAAGAGTAAGGTGATGAGGGTATCAAACGATTTAAATAAAGAAAAATTGGATATCACATTGGAGAGAGGGATTATGGAAGAAGTAAATGTTTTCAGATATTTGGGAGTTGACGTGTCAGCGGATGGGTTTATGAAGGATGAGGTTAACCATAGAATTGATGAAGGAAAAAGGTGAGTGGTGCATTGAGGTATCTGTGGAGACAAAAACGTTATCCATGGAGGCAAAGAAGGGAATGTACGAAAGTATAGTGGTACCAACACTCGTATATGGGTGTGAAGCATGGGTTGCAAATGCTGCAGCGAGGAGGAGGCTGGAGGCAGTGGAGATGTCCTGTCTAAGGGCAATGTGTGGTGTAAATATTATGCAGAAAATTCGGAATGTGGAAATTAGGAGAAGTTGTGGAGTTACTAAAAGTATTTGTCAGAGGGCTGAAGAGGGGTTGTTGAGGTGGTTTGGTCATTTAGAGAGAATGGATCAAAGTAGAATGACTTGGAGAGCGTATAAATCTGTAGGGGAAGGAAGGCGGGGTAAGGGTCGTCCTAGAAAAGGTTGGAGGGAAGGGGTAAAGGAGGTTTTGTGGGCGAGGGGCTTGGACTTCCAGCAAGCATGTGTGAGCGTGTTAGATAGGAGTGAATGGAGACGAATGTTTTTTGGGACATGACGATCTGTTGGAGTGTGAGCAGGGTAACATTTTGTGAAGGGATTCAGGGAAACCAGTTAATTGATTTAGTTGGACTTGAGTCCTGGAAATGGGAAGTACAATGCCTGCACTTTAAAGGAGGGGTCTGAGATAGTGACAGCTGGGAGGGACTTTTCTCAGCTGTCGTATCTGAGCTCCTCTGCAGAGACAGTGATTATGTATGAGTGTGGTGAAAGTATTGAATGATGATGAAAGTATTTTCTTTTTGGGGATTTTCTTTCTTTTTGGGTCACCCTGCCTCGGTGGGAGACGGCCGACTTGTTGAAAAAAAAAAAAAAAAAATATATATATATTAACACATCGGCCTTCTCCCACCAAGGAAGGGTGGCCCGAAAAAAGAAAAGCTTTCACTATCATTCACTCAATCACTGTCATGCCAGAGGCGCACTTACACTACAGTTATACAACTGTAACATTAACACCTCTTCAAAGTGCAGGCACTGTACTTCCCGTCTCCAGGACTCAAGTTCGGCCTGCCAGTTTCCCTGACTCCCTTCATAAATGTTACCTTGCTCACACTCCAACAGAACTTCAAGTCCTAAAAACAATTTGTCTCAAATCGCTCGTATCTAACATGCTCACGCATGATTGCTGGAGGTCAAAGCCCTTCGCACACAAAACCTCCTTTACCCCCTCCCTCCAACCTTTACTAGACCGACCCCTACCCTGCCTTCCCTCCACTACAGATTTATAAACTCTCAGTCATTCTATTTTGTTCCAACCTCTCTACATGTCCGAACTACCTCAACAACCCCTCCTCAGCCAATTGAATAAGTTTTGGTAATCCCGCACCTCCTCCTAATATCCACACTATGAATTCTCTGCATGATATTTACACCACACATTGCCCTTTGACACAATATCTCCACTGCCTCCAGCCTTCTCCTTGTTGCAACATTCACCACCCATGTTTCACACCCATATAAGAGTGTTGGTATAACTATACTCTCATACATTCCCCTCTTTGCTTCCTTGGACAATGTTCTTTGTCTCCACAGACTCCTAAGTGCACCACTCACGCTTTTCCCCTCATCAATTCTATGATTCACTTCATCCTTCATAGACCCATCTGCTGACACGTCAACTTCTAAATATCTGAACACATTCACCTCCTCCATACTCTCTCCCTCCAATCTGATATCCAATATTTCGTCACCTAATTTTTTTTGTTATCCTCATCACCTTACTCTTTCCTATATTCACTTTTAATTTCCTTCTTTTACATACCATTCCAAACTCATCCACCAACCTCTGCAACTTCTCTTCAGAATCTCCCAAAAGCACAGTGTCATCAGCAAAGAGCAACTGTGACAACTCCCACTTTGTGTTAGATTCTTTATCTTTTAACCCCACACCTCTTGCCAACACCCTCGCATTCACTTCTCTTACAACTTCATCTATAAATATATTGAACAACCATGGCGACATCACTCATCCTTGTCTAAGGCCTACTTTTACTGGGAAATAATCTCTCTCTCTCCTACATACTCTAACTTGAGCTTCACTATCCTCGTAAAAACTCTTCACTGCTTTCAGTAACCTACCTCCTATTCCATACATTTGCAACATTGCCACATTGCCCCCCTATCCACCTTGTCATACGCCTTTTCCAAATCCATAAATGCGACAAAAACCTCTTTACCCTTATCTAAATACTGTTCACCTATATGTTTCACTGTAAACACTTGGTCTACATTATTATTATTATTATTATTATTATTATTATTATTATTATTATATTATTATTATTATTATTATTATTATTATTATTATTATTATTATTATAACATATTGTCAGCAATTCTGCCATCATTATTATAGTGTTACAACTCACGGTGGTCAGGATGGAGGTGAGTAACGGCTTCCTGCCAAGGGCGACTATTTCTACTGCCAAAAAATATTTCTGTCTACAATGGTGGTCTATTCGCATGTATGCAACAGAAGAAGCCTATTGTGCAGGTGAAAAGTTTCGGCCATAAAGATTACAAAGTGTTCCACATACATGTCTTGTTCATCACTTTTGCAATGTTTGCAAGAGGCGTGGGTCCAAATTATTTTCTGAAAAACTTCTCCCGCGCACAAGTGGAAATTTTGAGCAGATTTTATTATTGTTATTATTATATCACAGTCATATATATGCTCGGAACTACTAAATGCCTCAAATGATGTAGTTGAAGTTTTAGCAGTAAAGATCGAGAACCAAAATCTGGTCATTGTTGTTGTATACAGCCTCCGGATACAACGTCCCAACAAATCAAAGTCGAGAACAACATCCAGTATTGGGCCCCTACTTAAACGAGATGGGTCCTACACAGATGACAGCAAGGGAATGAGTGAGCTACTCAAGTCCCATTATGACTCAGTTTTTAGCGAGCCACTAACCAGACTGAGAGTTGAAGACCTAAATGAATTTTTTATGAGAGCGCCACAGAATTTGGTAGACGCAAACCTATCTGACATTATCCTGAAGCCAAATGACTTTGAAAAGGCGATAAATGACATGCCCATGCACTCTGCCCCAGGCCCAGACTCATAGAACTCTGTGTTCATCAAGAACTGCAAGAAGCCCATATCACGTGCTTTTAGCATCATATGGAGAGGAAGCATGGACACAGGGGTCGTCCCACAGCTGCTAAAAACAACAGACATAGCCCCACTCCACAAAGGGGGCAGTAAAGCAATAGTGCTAACGTCCCATATCATAAAAGTCTTTGAAAGGGTTCTAAGAAGCAAGATCGCCACCCACCTAGATACCCATCAGTTACACAACCCAGGGCAGCATGGGTTTAGAGCAGGTAGCTCCTGTTTGTCCCAGCTACTGGACCACTATGACAAGGTCCTGGATGCTCTAGAAGACAAACGAAATGCAGATGTAATATTCACTTGCAACAGCCTTTGACAAGTGTGACCAAGGTGTAATAGCACACAAAATGCGTGATAAAGGAATAGCAGGAAAAGTTGGTAGATGGATCTGTAATTTCCTAACAAATAGAACACAAAGAGTAGTAGTAAACAGAGTAAAGTCTGAGGCGGCTACAGTGAAAAGCTCTGTTCCACAAGGCACAGTACTCGCTCCCATCTTGTTCCTCATCCTCATATCGGACATAGACACGGATATTACCCACAGCGCCATGTCTTCTTTTGCAGATGACACCCGAATTTGCATGACAGTGTCCTCCATTGAAGACACCGCAAGACTCCAGGCGGACATCAACCAAATCTTTAAATGGGTCGCAGAAAACAATATGAAATTCAATGTTGAGAAATTTAAATTACTCCGATATGGAAAATGTGAGGAAATTAAAACTACATCGCAGTATAAAACAGATTTCAGCCACACAATAGAGCGAAAAACTAATGTAAAAGACTTGAGAGTGATCAAGTCGGAAGATCTCACCTTCAAAGACCCTAACATTGTATCAATCACATTTGCTACAAAAATGACAGAATGGATAATGAGAACCTTCAAAACTAGGGATGCCAAGCACATGATGACACACTTCAGGTCTCTTGTTCTATATAGGCTGGAATATTGCTGCACACTAACGGTACCTTTCACGGCAGGTGAAATTGCTAACCTAGAAAATGTACAGAGAACTTTCACGACACACATACCTGCGAAAAAACACCTCAATTACTGGGAACGCTTGAAGTTCCTAAACCTGTACTCCTTAGAATGCAGGCGGGAGAGATACATGATCATATACACTTGGAAAATCCTAGAGGGGTTAGTACCAAACTTGCACACGAAAATCACTCCCTATGAAAGCAATAGACTCGGCAGACTGTGCAACATCCCCCAATGAAAAACAGGGGTGCCACTAGCACGATAAGAGACAACACAGTAAGTGTCAAGGGCCCAAGACTGTTCAACTGCCTCAAAGCATACATAAGGGGGATTACCAATAGACCTCTGGCTGTCTTCAAGCAGGCACCGGACAAGCACCTAAAGTCAGTACCTGACCAACCGAGCTGTGGTTCGTACGTCGGTTTGCGTGCTGCCAACAGTAACAGCCTGGTTGATCAGGCTCTGATCCACTATGAGGCCTGGTCACAGACCGGGCCGCGGGGGCGTTGAACCCCGGAACCCTCTCCAGGTATACTCCAGGTATTATTATTATTATTATTATTATTATTATTATTATTATTATTATTATTTTAATGCTATGCAAAAAATATGAAGAGAATAAAATAATTGAAAGTGGGCTGCGCTTCCACCAATTCCACAATTTTTTTCCCAATACATGTATGTCTATATGTTTTGTTAAGATTTGACTTGGAAAAACAATGTTCAGAATATTTTTTTGCATGCCACTATAGGCACGAGTGCCACAAGTTCACCAGCCAAAGGAACAATCCAGAGACATAAGAACATAAGAAAAAAGGAACACTGCAGCAGGCCTATTGACCCATGCGAGGCAGGTCCATCACTCCTCGGTTTAGACCCGACCACCTGGAGTTAATCCTCTCCAGGTAGTCAGGTCACTTCCACTTAAGGAATTAGTATGGCATCTGACCTAGTAGCACAAGCTAGTCAGGTCCAACTCACACCCACCCACACCCACTCATGTATTTATCTAACCTATTTTTAAAACTACACAACGTTCCAGCCCCTATGACGGTACTCGGGAGTTTGTTCCACTCATCCACAACTCTATTACCAAACAAGTGCTTTCCTATATCCTTCCTGAATCTGAACTTTTCCAACTTGAAACCATTGCTGCGAGTCCTGTCTTGGCTGGATATTTTCAGCGTGCTATTTACATCCCCTTTATTTATTCCTGTTTTCCATTTATACACCTCAATCATATCCCCCTAATTCTACGCCTTTCTAGAGAGTGCAGATTCAGGGCCCTCAGTCTATCCTCATAGGCAAGATTTCTGATACATGGGATCAACTTTCTCATCCTCCTCTGTACGTTTTCCAGAGCATTTATATCCATTCTGTAATACGGTGACCAGAACTGTGCAGCATAATCTAAATGAGGACTAACCAAAGATATATAGAGTTGAAGAACAACCTGAGGACTTCTATTATTTATATTTCTTGATATGAAGCCAAGGATTCTGTTAGCTTTATTGCGAACACTTATGCACTGTTGTCTTGGCTTCAGATTACTGCTAACCAGAACTCCTAAATCCTTCTTGCAGTCACAAGTATTAAGATCTACATTATTCAGTTTATATGTGGCATGGTTATTGTCCTGCCCAATATTTAGAACTTTGCATTTGTCTACATTAAACTGCATCTGCCACTTCTCCGACCATTGCATCAGTCTATTTAAATCTTCCTGGAGTGCTCTAATGTCCTTATTTGAATGAATTGGACGGCATATTTTGGTATCATCAGCAAATTTGCTTATGTTGCTATTTATTCCCTCATCTATGTCGTTTATGTAAATTGTAAACAACAGGGGGCCCAAAACTGACCCTTGTGGAACACCGCTTGAGACGTGCCCCCATTCTAATTTCTCCCCATTTATGCAAACTCTTAATAGTAGTTAATCCCATAGTTTTTTTTTATACACCTCGTAACCACCCATAGAGTGGGTAAACCAAAACGATCACAGAGGAACGTAATAAGTCCAGGTAGTGGCTCCCATAGTTCCTTTACACCCACAACAAACATTCCTGAGGTGAAGTGTATCGAGGGTGGGTGTCGCTCCTCCCTCCATCCCCCAACACTCTTCCTTACACTGGCTGCAACTGTATCGTGGGTGGGTGTCGCTCCACCCTCCATCCCCCAACACTCTTCCTTACACTGGCTGCAACTGTATCGTGGGTGGGTGTCGCTCCTCCCTCCATCCCCCAACACTCTTCCTTACACTGGCTGCAACTGTATCGTGGGTGGGTGTCGCTCCTCCCTCCATCCCCCAACACTCTTCCTTACATTGGCTGCAACTGTATCGTGGGTGGGTGTCGCTCCACCCTCCATCCCCCAACACTCTTCCTTACACTGGCTGCAACTGTATCGTGGGTGGGTGTCGCTCCACCCTCCATCCCCCAACACTCTTCCTTACACTGGCTGCAACTGTATCGTGGGTGGGTGTCGCTCCACCCTCCATCCCCCAACACTCTTCCTTACACTGGCTGCAACTGTATCGTGGGTGGGTGTCGCTCCACCCTCCATCCCCCAACACTCTTCCTTACACTGGCTGCAACTGTATCGTGGGTGGGTGTCGCTCCTCCCTCCATCCCCCAACACTCTTCCTTACACTGGCTGCAACTGTATCGTGGGTGGGTGTCGCTCCTCCCTCCATCCCCCAACACTCTTCCTTACACTGGCTGCAACTGTATCGTGGGTGGGTGTCGCTCCTCCCTCCATCCCCCAACACTCTTCCTTACATTGGCTGCAACTCGACTCAAAATCAAAAGATTCCACATCATAATTAAGGGAACACATCCAAGAATAATTAAATAATACATTTCGCTGTCATGTGTTGTTGTACTGTAATTAACTTAGTAAAAAAAAGTGCATTGCTATTTAGAATTAAATGAACAGGTAATTGTGAATTCTATATATATATACGTATACGTCGTGCCGAATAAGTAAAACTGGTCAATTAGCAAGAATTCATTTAAAATAAAGTCTTTCTAAAATTTTCTCTTATACGTTTAAAGATATATTTTTTTTTCATTAATGTTAATGTAAAAATTAATAATTTTGTACCAAAAGAAATTTAGAAAACTTACCTAATCTTATTAAAACAGCAGAATTTAATTTAGCCTAATCCAACTACACATATTTTAGATAAGTTTACTATAATTTAATAATAAACAAACGCAATGAAATATATTTTTCTGGTTAGGTTCAGAGTGATTTTTGCGAAATTATTGCGTACACAAATTTTCGCTTTCCTTATTCGGCAAGAAGAGCGTTGCTATTTAAGTCAAAATAGCAAGTTTTACCTATTCGGCACGACACACACACACACACATACACACACACATACACACACACACACACACACACACACACACACACACACACATATATATATATATATATATATATATATATATATATATATATATATATCATATTGAAACCACGAACGAGTGGTATTTAATCAATAAGAACTGCTACTAGCCAGGGGATCGAACCCGTGTTTTTTTTAGCCCGCCTCACGGTGAGTGAAAATTCCACGACGCTCTAACCCACAGGACCACACAATTCTACAAGAATCACGCAGGTGTTGTAGTGTGATCCGAGGACATACGATGGTGTGGATGCCTCAGAGCTAATTTCATTCTACTCCCCGTTTGGTGTACTATCCTCCACAAGCAGGATATATCCCCCGGCTAGTTGCATTGTGTTATTGATTAAATACCACTCGTTCATGGTCTACATAAGTATACTGGTTGTGGAGGCTAGTTCACCAAACAGAGTAGAATGAAATTAGTTCTGAGACATCCACACCATTGTATTCCTCGGATCACGGTACACACCTGCTTGCTGGGTGCGTAATCTTCTAGGATTGTACAGTCAGTGGGTTAGAGTGTCGTGGTTGCTCACCATGAGGCGGCTAAGCAACACGGTTCGATCCTCGTCTAGCTCAGTGTTCTTACTGATATATATATATATATATATATATATATATATATATATATATATATATATATATATATATATATATATATATATATATATAGTATATATATATATATATATATATATACATATACATATATATATATATATATATATATATATATATATATATATATATATGTATATGTATATATATATATATATATATATATATATATATATATATATATATATATATATATATATATATATATATATATATATATATATATATATATATATATCAGTAAGAACACTGAGCCTAGACGAGGATCGAACCCGTGTTGCTTTAGCCCGCCTCATGGTGAGCGAAAATTCCACGACACTCTAACCCACTGGACTGTACAATCTAGAAAGATTACGCACCCAGCAAAGCTAGGTGTTGTACGTGATCCGAGGATATCAATGGTGTGGATGTCTCAGAACTAATTTCATTCTACTCTGTTTGGTGAACTAGCCTCCACAACCAGTATATACATTATTGTAACCATGAACGAGTGGTATTTAATCAATAACAAGAACTAGTTTCCACCGAGGAGGGTCAAACGAAAAACGAAAGTTTCTCCTTTTTCATTTAGTAATATATACAGGAGAAGGTTAGTCGCCTCTACGACACGCATGGTTACGGAAGAAGAATTCTATTCACTTCATGAGATAAGAAAATAAGAACAAGAACTAGTAAAAAATTATATATATATATATATATATATATATATATATATATATATATATATATATATATATATATATATATATATATATATATATATATATATATAATTTTTACTAGTTCTTGTTCTTATTTCCTCTTATCTCCATGGGGAAGTGGAATAGAATTCTTCTTCCGTAAGCCATGCGTGTCGTAAGAGGGACTAACCCTTCTCCGTATATTACTAAATGAAAAGGAGAAACTTTCGTTTTCGTTTGCCACCTGCCTCGGTGGGAAACGGCCGACTGTTGAAAGAAAGAAAGATATATATATATATATATATATATATATATATATATATATATATATATATATATATATATATATATACATATATATATACACACACACACACACATATATATATACATATATATATATATATATATATATATATATATATATATATATATATATATATATATATATATATTATTTCTTTCAATGCACTGGCCATATCCCACTGAAGCAGGGAGGCCCAGATAGAAAAACAAAAGTCTCTCTTTAGTAATGTTTACAGAAGAAAGGGTTACTAGCCCCTCGCCCCCGGCATTTTAGGCGCCTCTTATGACACGCATGACTTACGGAGGAAGAATTCTTCGGCGGATACCGTTTTTTTTTTTACGGTGTCAGTATTGGTGAAACAGCCGATACTTTTTAAAACATTAATATTACATGTGTATTTAAAAATTATCAGCTATAACACTACTTCACTATTTTGAGAGTTACTGATTCCCTCACACTCACACACACACACACACACACACACACACACACACACACACACACACACACACACCGATGGCATGGTGGCTAGCGCTCTTGCTTCACGCACGGAGGGCCCGGGTTCAATTCCCGGCGGGGCCGAAACATTTCGAAGTGTTTCTTTACACACACACACACATATATACAACAGGCCTAGTGTCTAATCGACATGTGCCTAGGACAAAATGGTAACTAACACACACACACACACACACACACTGCAACCACAACTAGGTGAGTACAACTAGGTGAGTACACGCACACACACACACACACTGGACCTAGTATTCACCTTGAGTAACTCGGACATCGAGCATATCACGTATGAAAGGCCCCTTAGAGCTAGTGATCATTTGGTTCTGTGCTCTGAATACATAGTAGAGTTACAAGTGAAGAGGATAGCAGGAATACGACGGGAGAAGCCAAACTACAAAAGGGGGGACTACAAAGGCATGAGGAACTTCCTGCAAGAGTTCCAGTGGGAAAGAGAATTGGCAGGAAAACCAGTAAAAGAAATGATGGACTATGTGACAACAAAATGCAAGGAGGCAGAGGAGAGGTTTGTTCCCAAGGGAAACAGAAGTAATGGGAAGACCAGAACGAGTCCTTGGTTCACCCAAAAGTGTACGGAGGCAAAAACTAACAGCACTAGAGAATGGAAAAAGTACAGAAGACAAAGGACCCATGAAAATAAAGAGATTAGCCGAAGAGCCAGAAACGAATATGCACAGATAAGAAGGGAGGCTCAGCGACAATACGAAAATGACATAGCATCGAAAGTCAAGTCTGACCCGAAACTGGTGTATAGCCACATTAGGAGGAAGACAACAGTCAAGGACCAGGTAATCAGGCTGAGGAAGGAAGGTGGGGAGTTCACATGAAACGACCAAGAAGGTATGTGAGGAGATCAACATGAGATTTAAAGTATTTACAGTGGAGACAAGAAGGACTCCACGAAGTCAGAATAGGGAGGTACACCAACAAGTGCTGGATGAAATACACACAACCGAGGAGGAGATGAAGAAGTTGCTATGTGAACTTGATACCTCAAAGACGGTGGGACCGGACAACATCTCTCCGTGGGTCCTTAGAGAAGGAGCAGAGATGCTGTGTGTGCCACTAACAAAAATCTTCACCACATACATTAAAACTGGGCAACTACCTGAGGTATGGAAAATAGAAAATGTAGTCCCAATTTTTAAGGAGGCATTAAACTATAGACCTGTGTCACTGATGTGTATAGTATGCAAAGTCATGGAGAAGATTATCAGGAGGAGAGTGGTGGAGCACCTGGAAATACAAACTTATAAACGACAACTAGCACGGTTTCAGGGAAGGAAAATCCCCTGTCACAAACCTACTGGAGTTTTATGACAAGGTAACAGAAGTAAGACACGAGAGAGAGGGGTGGATAGATTGCTTTTTCTTGAACTGCAAGGAGGCCTACGACACAGTTCCTCACAAGAGATTAATGCAAAAGCTAGAGGATCAGGCACGCATAACAGGAAAGGCACTGCAAGGAATCAGAGAATATCTGACAGGGAGGCAACAACGAGTCATGGTACGTGACGATGTGTCAGAGTGGGCACCTGTAACGAGCGGTGTTCCACAGGGGTCAGTGCTAGGACCTGTGCTGTTTTCGGTATATGTGAATGACATGACGGAAGGGATACACTCAGAAGTGTCCCTGTTTGCAGATGATGTGAAGTTAATGAGGAGAATTAAATCGGATGAGGATCAGGCAGGACTATAAAGAGACCTGGACAGGCTACAAGCCTGGTCCAGTAACTGGCTCCTTGAATTTAACCTCTGAGATGAGCCATCAGTTCACTGGGCAACAAGGTATTCTACTGAACTGAGCCATCAGTTCACTTATTTTGACATACTGAGAACGATCAATTAACTCTCACCACTACCAGCAGTCTTATAAACACTGCCCTGGGTTGAGCCGTTATTTGTAGGCTGGACTGTCATGAAGATCGGGGAAGGGCAAAGAAAACCGCTGACAGAATATAGTCTAGGTGGCCATAGACTGCAAACCTCACTCAATGAAAAAGATCTTGGGGTGAGTATAATATCGAGCACATCTCCTGAGGCACACATCAACCAGATAACTGCTGTAGCATAAGGGTGCCTGGCAAACCTAATAGCGTTCCGATACGTCAATAAGAAATCCTTCAAAACTCTGTACACCATGTACGTCAGGCCCATACTGGAGTATGCAGCACCAGTTTGGAACCCACACCTGGTCAAGCACGTCAAGAAATTAGAGAAAGTGCAAAGGTTTGCAGCAAGATTTGTCCCGGTACTAAGGGGTATGTCCTACGAGGAGAGGTTAAGGAAAATCAACCTGGCGACACTGGAGGACAGGAGAGATAGGGATGCTATGATAACACCATATAAAATACTGAGAGGAATTGACAAGGCGGATAGAGACAGAATGATCCAGAGATGGGACACAGGAACAAGGGGTCACAGTTGGAAGTTGAAGACTTAGATGAGTCAAAAAGATGTTAGAAAGTATTTCTACATTGACAGAGTTGTCAGGAAGTGGAATAGTCTGGAAAGTGATCTTTTGGAGGCAGGATCCATACATAGCTTTAAGAAGAGGTACGATAAAGCTTATGAAGCGACCAGTAAAGAGGCGGGACCAGGAGCTGAGACTAGATCCCTGCAACCACAATTAGGTGAGTACATACACACAGACTGACTGACAGACAGAAAGACAGGCAGACAGACAGACAGACAGACAGACACACACACACACACACACACACACACACACACACACACACCACCCACACACACACACACACAAATACATACATGCAATAAGACTACAGGAAACGGGTGATATCTTAATATGCAATATAACCACAGTGATTATACTGCATATTAGATATTATCCGTTTCGTGTCTGTGATCTTGCATCATGGCACAGAACACGACCCTTCAGAATATTATCCTAAGCTCTCCTAATCTCACTCCTTTTGTCTCCTAGTTATCTTCTGCACTGATCAAGTCGCTGTTCCTTCACAACGTGAGAAAGCACGAATGCGCTTGCAATATTAGCAAGCTTCACCATGATTACATAGTACATACAAGCAGTGAATCGCATGGAGAGAACTTTGATAAAATTAGTGTTTATATATTTGTTACAGGCTGCTGCAGGTCAGCCTGTATTCTTCTGAGATGAGCCATCAGTTCACTGGGCAACAAGGTATTCTACTGAACTGAGCCATCAGTTCACTGATGTTGACATACTGAGAACGATCAATTAACTCTCACCACTACCAGCAGTCTTATAAACACTGCCCTGGGTTGAGCCGTTATTTGTAGGCTGGACTGTGATTTTGAGTGCCCTGGGGCAGTCTTCAGGTTAGTGCCAAACAGTACACATCAGAATGCATCTTCTATGATGTGATCACACAAGGAAACCGTATTAGTTTTTTTTTATATTTTATTAAAAAAACACATTATACATAAGTTGCAATTGTATCAATCTTAACATTATACATACCAAGAACCACACCTCTGAACATAATAAAAATCAGCACATTTCTTTACAATCCACCTCCATTACACCTGAACTAAACAAGCCTATATATGCAACAACACTCATTAATACAAAACAGTACATGAAAATCTAAACCTCCTCCAGGGTAACTTCCTAGATGTACCCTCATAATCCCCCACCCACAACCCACCCAAAGCACCCTACATATTGTACAGCTTTTATATTTTTCCATACCTACACATACCAACACACATGTGTAGTAACAAAAATAACACATAGGACACCAAACGTGCCAGGATTACTCCATTTCTCCATACCAAACCAGAGACAAAAACAGTATACATTACTATAAAGTGCAGATTATTTATCCTGCATTTCTAAATAGATACCTCAAATTAAATTTCAGGCCCTACTGTTACCCCTCCTGTATCCCCCCTTAACTTTGAATATTCAAACAACCTTAGAAACTTAAGACATAACAGGTTATTATGTCTCTCCATGTCTACAACAAAGTACATGTCTAAACTCGACACCGTACATTACATGTCATAAGGGAACCACTAAGTCACTTTTATCACGTGACTAAAGCAAAAAAAAAAAATATAACATCATCCTATATACATTGTCATACATAATAACATGACCCAACCGGCCACTGTCTTGACCAACATGACATGTTTACCTTATACAGTTATTACACAAAACAAGGAAAGCCACCTCTATATTTCCCCCAAAAATCCCATTAATCCCTCCCCTCCCCCCGTCAGAAGTCCTTGATCAGTAACACACACACTTTCAAAACCATATACTTACAAAATTTAAAGGTCCATCCTCGGCGCCCCAAAACCAGGGCATCCAAGTAAGTTCTCCGTCACAATCATTCCCCCACACACACATATCCGTCCATTCTCTTTCAATATAAGAAAGCACATACGCCCGCACACACCAAAAAATCCCCCCCCCTTCCAGAGTCCAGTCACTTTCAGCTTCACCCTCCTCTCCCTCCCACTCCTCCCACTTCTAAAAGTCTGCCCACTGTCATACTTCTGTAACTGTCAGGAAAAAACCTATCCCACCCTGCACCATACAACAACCTATTCCTGCATTTTGTTCTATACATCGAAGCCGCCATAGCCTTTACTCTGACTCCTCCCTGTTCCCCCCGCAAAATCCATGAAACATACACGTAATCAACTGCCACATACATGAGTGCCCTCCTTACATCCTCATGCACCCCACCAATATCTAAACTCAGCACCCTCAAAGCATTTATTCCTCCTCCCCCCATCAGACAGATCACCCCTCCCAACCATTCCCTAAGTCTCCCTAAGCTTTCGCAAAAATATACAGCATGGTATGCAGTATCCTCCTCACCACACCTATCACAAAATGGCGTCACTGCCAACCCCATTTTATATAGCACTGCCCTTGATGCAACTACCCCATGCAAAAACCTATATACCACCTCTCTCACCCTCGTCTTCAGCCGCAAACCTCGCAACCCACCCCATATTCCCTCCAGTTATATACTGGGAACACTGCCTCCCCTACCACCACATCAGCACCCTCCCCAACCCTCCCCATTGCCCTTGCTGTAACACTCCGAGGGTCCCTCACTGCCAAAATACTTCTCAACATATCACCACACTTCAACAAGTCCTTCCCCCTCCACCACCGTGTCAATTCATTCATAACCCTTTCCACCCTTCTTCCCCGGTCCCCCCCTTTCCGTAGATAGCAATACTTTACATACATGCCCATAAGATGACTCCTAATGTTTATGAGCCCCAGACCCCCCAAACCCCGCCTTGTCATAACAACCTCCTTATTTAACCAATGCTTTCCAAAACCCCACACAAATCTCAAAACCTTTCTTTCCAATTCTAGCACATCCCCACTCAACACAGGAAAACCACCGCTACATACCATAACTTACTATACACTAATGTATTAACCACTACCACCCTTTGCTGTAATGTTAACTCCCCGTTCTCCACCCTCCCATCCTCCTTAAAGCTCCCCAACAACCTCCTCAGCATTCACTCTCCGAGCCTCACAGACATCTTCCATAAAAATAACACCACAGATCTTTACCCTCCCTACGACAGTCCATCCAAAACTCTTCCCCATGCCACCCCCACCCATGAACCCACCTCCAACAGCTTAGACTTAGTATTTAATGGCTAAACCCCGTCGCCCTGCCAAAATCTCAAGAATCCGGCCTATGTTTCTTAGACCCTCCTCACCCCCGACCAACACAGTTGTGTCATCCACATATCCCACAATGCCAGACCCATGCTCCAGAACCTCTTTCCCTCCCCTACTCCCACCTCAATCAGGCTGTACAGCGGGTTCTGCAAGCACGCAAAAGGATCTGCGACAAGGGCACCCCTGCCGCAAACCCTTCTCCATTCGCACTTCCCTACCCACCAAACCATTTACTTGTACCCTCACACTCGCATCCTTATACAACAACTTAGCCCATTCAACTATCTCATCACCAAAACCTTGCTTTCTCATTATCATCCACAACATTTCTCTGTCAACACTATCATACGCAGCCTTCCAATCTAAAGCCAGCACACCACCCCCCATACTGTTTTCAATGAAGTCCCGTATCCTTGCATGCCCCTGATTCATACTCCGTCCAGGTATACCATATTGCCCAGCCTCAATCACCCTCTCTAAAACCCTCTTCATCCTATTCCCTAGCACCTTAGCAAAAATTTTATAGTCAGCACACATCATGGACAATCCCCTATAATCACTAATTGATTTCCTGCCTCCCTCTTTTTAACTAATACTATAACCCCGTGCGCTGAGTTGTTCCCAAACACCCAGTCTCTTTCATACAATTCATTAATCGTACCAGACACACTCTTATTACACCCCAATGCTCCATATAAAAGTCGTTCGGTATCCCATCCAGACCCGGCGCTTTCCTCAAACTCATGCTTTTCACAGCCAGCCACACTCTTCTTCACTTATACCCCCTTCCATGTCGGTCCTATCTTCGTCTCCCAACACCTGTCGTATACTATCTACAATGACTCCCTTCTCCCCTCCTCCACCCACACCCTTTTGCAAGTATTGCTTAAACCTCTGAGCCAAAAATAGACTCATAGCCTCAGTCGATTTCATCTTCTGTCCCCGGACGTATCCTTCCACATCCTCATCTACCTCCAGCCCCATCACCGTCATACCTGTCCTCCTCTGCCGAAATGACCGCAAAACAGTTGTCGAAGGCTTGTCGCCCCACAAGACATCGTCCAAACCCCCACGCAAACGTATCGCATTGAACCGCTCGTTTTGTATCTCTCGCAGCTGCCCCTTTATAACTCCCACCTCTTCCACCTGTGTGCTCCTTCCTCTCTCATAACAAAGCTCAAGCAGCCCCTCCAAATACTTCTGTAAACCATATTTCCATTGCTTTTCCTCTCTTCCCTTACCTTATAAAGTCTCTAATGCCCGGTTTCGCACATTGCTCCCACCATTTTAGTACATCTTTCTCCAGCTTCCCTTTGTCCCATACTTTCTCCCACCATTCTTCAAAGCGTCCCTTCCCTCCTCACCCCTCAAAAGCTTCACATTGAGTTTCCAATAACCGGGTACCATTTCACCATTCCCTCCCATCCTACCTCCACCAATACACCCCTATGATCTGAAAAGCCCACGTCTACATACCCAATCTCCCCACCGTTACCACCCGTGACACATAAACTCTGTCCAAGCGTGCAGCGTATCCCGTCGGACAAAGGTATGATCCACACCCCACCCACCCCCACCACATCAACCATCCCTGCACTCCCCAACACATCCCTCAAAATACTTAAGACACACCCAGCTTCACGGGGTTCGACATCCTTCTTCCTAATTACACAGTTCCAGTCGCCCCCAATTATCGTAACCTCAGCTAAACCTCCCATGAAATAAACTAAATGATCCCTCACAAAATCCTCCTTAATCCGTTTATTTCTTACAGCTGGCATATACTCCCATGAAAGTAACTCTCACCCCCCATACCCCATGAACTCTGACTATCCTCCCTCCCTCCCTCCTCCCAAGTCAACAACTGAAAGGGACTGGATTCCCTCACTACTACCAACCCTCCCTTGAGCTTCCCGAGCTACCCGCATACACTTTATACCCTTGCAACAACAAATCTCTACCATACCTGAAATTGTGCTCCTGTAAGAAGCCTATGTCCACCGCATACCGTCGCAAAGTCACCTCAACCCATTTCCTCTTAACCTCGGCCTTCAGACCATTCACGTTAAACGAGATACACTTGAATAAGATAGAGGTGGCTTTCCTTTTGACTTACATACTTTCTGCTTCGTGCTTTTCTGGGCTTCAGTAACCTTACTGTTGTCCTGCACACCCTTTACCTTTTCTGCCCTCTGCACCCCCCCTTGTCCCGTTTGTGGTGCCTCCACCCATATCTTCTTGCCTGACTTTTGGCCAGGCGTCAGGACTTCATCATCTGACACTACCATGGATCGCTTCCGTGATTCAGAACTAATATCCATGTTTGACCCACTATCCTCCCTGTGCACTGTTACCTGCACCTCCTGTATATCCAAACAGCTGGACTCAGCCCCATCACCCAACACCCCCCCCTCAGCACCCATTAACTTTACTGCAGCCTCACTGGCTTCCAAAACTCCCCATCCTGGGAGTATCCAAAAATCCCCCAATTCCTCCGGTAATGCAGCATCTTCCAAATCTACAGCACTCCTCTGTACTGCTGTCTCCAGCACCGCTGTGTCCTGCGACACAGTTGGCAAAGATACGACATATCTCCTCCGGGCCTTTCACAATCTCCTCCATGTGCCTTTGGGGCCACTACCACTTCCTCAACCCGTACAGTAGGCTCCACTTCCGTAACATTCACCACATTCCTTGTACCATATTGCTGTCCCTGCCTCCTGTCACACTCTGCAGCAATATGTCCATAGGAACCACAGAGTCTGCATGTCCGTCTTTGACCTGCGTAGGTCACATAAACTTGAGTTCTAAACTCTTCCAAGACCACAAAAGACGGTATGGCCCGCTTCAGGGTCATCTTGAGGGTAAAGGAACCTTCCGGGAATCCTCATAGATTCCTTCAGTCCATCGTCCCATCGTTGCATAGTGGATGACTCCATAATCCTTGAAAACATGCCGGATGTCTTGCTCATCCGCTTCGAACGGCAAATTACGAATCTTGACATATGTATAGTGCTTAGAAACATCTTTGAGTTTCACTTCCAAGGTAGCATTGATAGGCATGCATACTTCCTCATATTTCTCCACCAACCTCTCATAAACGCCGGTGGACGACAGTTTCACGAAGATTCTTGTACTCCCATTGAGCGCAATCCCATAGATGTCCTCATTATCTAATCCATAAAAGTCTCGTAGAACGGTGGGCAAGATAACAGCTGCCGTCGAAGGGTACACAGCCCCTTTTACCAACTCAACACATACAGTGTTTATCCTCCGTCTGAACGCCGTCGCCATTTTGTAGTGAAAATATCCAAGGTCTCTGTTGTCACCACCAGAGGCCAGCACCAGACAACCTGCTGCGGCGAGAGCTGGGCGACGAAATACCGTATTAGTAGTCACTGGTGCGGCTAGTTGAACGCGCTCTACTTGTCTGTTTGGGGACATGCGTGAGAGAATACCAAGTCTCATTTTCAGTTTTAGCGAATTTCTGGAATCCAGACTCTAATCATAAACTTTTACGCACGAGTGTGTTACAAGTATGTCTAGTGTACTGAGTGTCGACATTAATGAAAGAACATTGAGGCAGCACATCAGCTCTTATTAGTAAGCAGAACATAAGATGATTGACTTCCTGTCCTGATGTCATCACAAGCTCAAAGACCCCAGGAATATTTACACCTGGGGTGCAGGAAAAGGACTCTTTCCTTGCTTTGTTCATTAAATAGATTGCAATCTATAACTGGTGCAAGACAGGTATTATGGCTTGCGTGAGGTCATTAAAGCTCTGGCGTCAAAGTGTCATATTCAACGACTGTACTCACGCTTGTCAAATATCAACTTATCCAGTGAACTGGTGCACTGGATCATTTATCCTGGAACAAGGTGTAGGTGTAAGTGCGATTTATAGTCCCCTCTCGAGGAAATGGCCACTACATTTTTGAGAGGGAGGGGCTGGCATTCTCTTGGTGGAAGGTTGACACCGATTCTGTGTAATGACTACAGAGTCAGTCAAGTCAGTAAGTACATTTCCTCAATATCATCATCTTGTACTAGGATATTTGACACAAGGCTGTGTATCAGTACACACAGGAGGTTCGAGCCCCCATTGTTTCATTCAATTAAACTTTTTTTTCAGACTGTTAATTAAGCAGCGAACAAGCGTCTAGTTGTGGCGAAGAGCAAGATCTAACAGCAGTACTGAGCTGCAACATTGTCGTGGACCTGGTATTGCAAGGACGTTGGTTGCGTCCCCACTACTCTTTACCCAGTGTGTTGGGCTCTGGGACCTGGAGAAGCAAGGTCGACCAATAATAATAATAATAATAATAATAATCATAATAATAATAATAATAATAATAATAATAATAATAATTGTTTTTTTTATCTTCTTCTTATTATTATTATTATTATTGTTCTTACATTTGTGATAGTACTAGACTAGACCATGTGGGATTCACGGAGGGAATGACAACTCCAATTTCCTAGATCAAGAACCCATCACTGGCAACAAGGCACTTCCTTCTTTGAAGGTTAGGTCGAGGAAGCCCTGTATGTACGTGGCTTGAGCGTCTCTACACACACTCATAAATATTTTATAAGTACTAAGCGAGTGTGAAATGTCATTGTTATCCTGGAGGTGTGTATCGTAGTGTTAGATGTTGTTATCCTGAAGGTATGTATCGTAGTGTTAGATGTTGGTGTTATCCTGAAGGTGTGTATCGTAGTGTTAGATGTTGGTGTTATCCTGAAGGTATGTATTAGTGTTAGATGTTGGTGTTATCCTGGAGGTGTGTATCGTAGTGTTAGATGTTGGTGTTATCCTGAAGGTGTGTATCGTAGTGTTAGATGTTGGTGTTATCCTGAAGGTGTGTATCGTAGTGTTAGATGTTGGTGTTATCCTGGAGGTATGTATCGTAGTGTTAGATATTGGTGTTATCCTGGAGGTATGTATCGTAGTGTTAGATGTTGGTGTTATCCTGGAGGTATGTATCGTAGTGTTAGATGTTGGTGTTATCCTGAATGTGTGTATCGTAGTGTTAGATGTTGGTGTTATCCTGAAGGTGTGTATCGTAGTGTTAGATGTTGGTGTTATCCTGAAGGTGTGTATCGTAGTGTTAGATGTTGGTGTTATCCTGAAGGTGTGTATCGTAGTGTTAGATGTTGGTGTTATCCTGAAGGTGTGTATCGTAGTGTTAGATGTCAGTGTTATCTTGGAGGTGTGTATATCAGTGTGAGATGTCAGTGTTATCCTGGAGGTGAGTATAGCAGTGTGTCATAACTACGCTCTCACACACACTTCCTCACTCGTGGTTGGCTGTTCATTTTTTTAGTCCAAGTATTGGTATTAATTCCTGGATTTTAAACTTACAAACAGAACCCAGTGAACAGAGTGAAATCAGGAGCTACTGAATTACTGAACGTAATAGTGAAGGTAGAAAGGCACACATGTAATTACTGAACGTAATAGTGAAGGTAGAAAGGCACACATGTAATTACTGAACGTAATAGTGAAGGTAAAGGCACACATGTAATTACTGAACGTAATAGTGAAGATAGAAAGGCACACATGTAATTACTGAACGTAATAGTGAAGGTAGAAAGGCACACATGTAATTACTGAACGTAATAGTGAAGATAGAAAGGCACACATGTAATTACTGAACGTAATAGTGAAGATAGAAAGGCACACATGTAATTACTGAACGTAATAGTGAAGATAGAAAGGCACACATGTAATTACTGAACGTAATAGTGAAGGTAGAAAGGCACACATGTAATTACTGAACGTAACGGCGAAGCAAGCAGATATACTTGCAGTTACTGAACGTAGTAGTAAAGATAGCAGGTACACATGTAAGTAATGAAGATAATACCAAGGGTAGCAAAGGCAGGTAATTACATACAATTACTGAAGGTATTAGTGGGGGTAGCAAGGTATTCACGTATATATTATATTGTAGACATCTAGTATCTGTAATAATTACTCTCATTACAGACACAATGCTCTGGGTAATTAATCATCACTTAAAAGGTGATCTAATTATAAGCATTCCACTGTGTCAGTAATGGCACAGTGGAATGCGTTTGAAGATGCGTTTAGTAACAGCCATTATAAACAAAGAAATGTACAAACACAACACCTCTGCCACGTTTTGATTTATTTGCTCACAATAGTGTAAGTGTAAACAATGTTTTACACACTAGTGTAATGTAAACAATGTTTTAACACTAGTGGAAGTGTAAACAATGTTTTACACACTAGTGTAAGTGTAAACAATGTTTTACACTAGTGGAAGTGTAAACAATGTTTTAACACTAGTGTAAGTGTAAACAATGTTTTACACACTAGTGGAAGTGTAAACAATGTTTTACACACTAATGGAAGTGTAAACAATGTTTTACACACTAGTGTAAGTGTAAACAATGTTTTACACACTAGTGGAAGTGTAAACAATGTTTTACACACTAGTGTAAGTGTAAACAATGTTTTACACACTAGTGGAAGTGTAAACAATGTTTTACACACTAATGGAAGTGTAAACAATGTTTTCACACTAGTGTAAGTGTAAACAATGTTTTACACACTAGTGTAAGTGTAAACAATGTTCTACACACTAGTGTAAGTGTAAACAATGTTTTACACACTAGTTGAAGTGTAAACAATGTTTTACACACTAGTGTAAGTGTAAACAATGTTTTACACACTAGTTAAAAGTGTAAACAATGTTTTACACACTAGTGGAAGTGTAAACAATGTTTTACACACTAGTGGAAGTGTAAACAATGTTTTACACACTAGTTGAAGTGTAAACAATGTTTTACACACTAGTGGAAGTGTAAACAATGTTTTACACACTAGTTGAAGTGTAAACAATGTTTTACACACTAGTGTAAGTGTAAACAATGTTTTACACACTAATGGAAGTTAAACAATGTTTTACACACTAGTGGAAGTGTAAACAATGTTTTACACTAGTGTAAGTGTAAACAATGTTTTACACACTGCAAATAATCATTTGTGAATGATTACAAAAAAAACATTCTATTAAAGATCCACAATTTTGTAAAATATTTTCCCGTTTTAGTTCTATAAAACATTAATTTTTCTGGGACATTATTCTTTGTATCCTGGGACATTATTCTTGGTATCCTTGGACATTATTCTTGGTATCCTGGGACATTATTCTTGGTATCCTTGGAACATTATTCTTGGTATCATGGGACATTATTCTTTGTATCCTGGGACATTATTCTTTGTATCCTGGGACATTATTCTTGGTATCCTTGGACATTATTCTTGGTATCCTGGGACATTATTCTTGGTATCCTGGGACATTATTCTTGGTATCCTGGGACATTATTCTTGGTATCCTTGGAACATTATTATTGGTATCATGGGACATTATTCTTGGTATCCTGGGACATTATTCTTGGTATCCTGGGACATTATTCTTGATATCCTTATAACATTATTCTTGGTATCCAGGGACATTATTCTTGGTATCCTGTGACATTATTCTTGGTATCCTTGGAACATTATTCTTGGTATCCTTGGAACATTATTCTTGGTATCCTGGGACATTATTCTTGGTATCCTGGTACATTATTCTTGGTATCCTTGGAACATTATTCTTGGTATCCTTGGAACATTATTCTTGGTATCCAGGGACATTATTCTTGGTATCCTGGGACATTATTCTTGGTATCCTTGGAACATTATTCTTAGTATCCAGGGACATTATTCTTGGTATCCTGGGACATTATTCTTGGTATCCTGGGACATTATTCTTGGTATCCAGGGACATTATTCTTGGTATCCTTGGAACATTAGTCTTGGTATCCTGGGACATTATTCTTGGTATCCTTGGAACATTATTCTTGGTATCCTTGGAACATTATTCTTGGTATCCTTGGAACATTATTCTTGGTATCCAGGGACATTATTCTTGGTATCCAGGGACATTATTCTTGGTATCCTGGGACATTATTCTTGGTATCCTTGGAACATTATTCTTAGTATCCAGGGACATTATTCTTGGTATCAGGGACATTATTCTTGGTATCCTGGGACATTATTCTTGGTATCCAGGGACATTATTCTTGGTATCCTGGGACATTATTCTTGGTATGCTTGGAACATTATTCTTGGGGTCCTGGGACATTATTCTTAGTATCCTTGGAACATTATTCTTGGTATCCAGGAACATTATTCTTGGTATCCTGGGACATTATTCTTGGTATCCTTGGAACATCATTCTTGGTATCCAGGGACATTATTCTTGGTGTCCTGTGACATTATTCTAGGTATCCTTGGAACATTATTCTTGGTATCCTGGGACATTATTCTGGTATCCTAGGATATTATACTTGGTATCCTGGGACATTATTCTTGGTATCCTGGGACATCATTGTCGGTATCCTGGGAAATTATTCTTCGTATCCTGGGACATAATTCTTGGTATACTGGGACATTATTCTTGGTAACCTGGGACAATATTCTTGGTATCCCGGGACATTATTCTTTGTGTCCTGAGATAATATTCTTGGTATCCTGGGACATTATTCTTGGTATCCTGGGACATTATTCTTGGTATCCTGGGACAATATTCTTGATATCCTGGGACAACATTTTTGGTATCCTGTGACATTATTCTTGGTATCCTGGGACAGTATTCTTGGTGTCCTGAGACAATATTCTTGGTATCCTGGGACATTATTCTTGGTATACTGTGACATTATTCTTGGTATCCTGGAACATTATTCTTGGTATCCTGGGACAGTATTCTTGGTATCCTGGGACAGTATTCTTGGTGTCCTGGGACATTATTCACTCTGTCTCTCTCTCTCTCTCTCTCTCTCTCTCTCTCTCTCTCTCTCTCTCTCTCTCTCTCTCTCTCTCTCTCTCTCTCTCTCTCACTCTCTCTCTCCAGGGATGGGTATGACAGCCGAGACGTTTTTCTGATAAAACTGTTTTTAATGTAAATTGTTTTTGTTTCATTTTCAGACTTTAGATAATTTTCTTCCAGAGGAATGTTTGTTTATTGCTCTCCCCGTATTTAAACAATTAAAATAATTCTTGCCCTGACTCATCAGCATGGACTCATTAGCATAGACTCATCAGCATGGACTCATCAGCCTAGACTCATCAGCATGGACTCATTAGCATAGACTCATCAGCATTATTCTTGGTATCCAGGGACATTATTCTTGGTATCCTGGGACATTATTCTTGGTATCCTTGGAACATTATTCTTAGTATCCAGGGACATTATTCTTGGTATCCAGGGACATTATTCTTGGTATCCTGGGACATTATTCTTGGTATCCAGGGACATTATTCTTGGTATCCTGGGACATTATTCTTGGTATGCTTGGAACATTATTCTTGGGGTCCTGGGACATTATTCTTAGTATCCTTGGAACATTATTCTTGGATCCAGGAACATTATTCTTGTATCCTGGGACTTATTCTTGGTATCCTTGGAACATCATTCTTGGTATCCAGGGACATTATTCTTGGTGTCCTGTGACATTATTCTAGGTATCCTTGGAACTTATTCTTGGATCCTGGGACATTATTTTGGTATCCTAGGATATTATACTTGGTATCCTGGGACATTATTCTTGGTATCCTGGGACATCATTGTCGGTATCCTGGGAAATTATTCTTCGTATCCGGAATAATTCTTGGTATCTGGGACATTATTCTTGGTAACCTGGGACAATATTCTTGGTATCCTGGGACATTCTTTGTGTCCTGAGATAATATTCTTGGTATCCTGGGACATTATTCTTGGTATCCTGGGACATTTTTTTGGGTATCCTGGGACAATATTCTTTGATATCCTGGGAAACATTTTTGGACTTGACATTATTCTTGGTATCCGGGACAGTTTCTTTGTCCTGGACAATATTCTTGGTATCCTGGGACATTATTCTTGGTATACTGTGACATTATTCTTGGTATCCTGGAACATTATTCTTGGTATCCTGGGACAGTATTCTTGGTATCCTGGGACAGTATTCTTGGTGTCCTGGGACATTATTCCTCTGTCTCTGTCTGTTCTCTCCTCTCTCTCTCTCTCTCTCTCTCTCTCTCTCTCTCTCTCTCTCTCTCTCTCTCTCTCTCTCTCTCTCCTCTCTCTCCTCCTCTCTCCAGGGATGGGTATGACAGCCGGGACGTTTTCTGATAAAACTGTTTTTAATGAAAATTGTTTTTGTTTCATTTTCAGACTTTAGATAATTTTCTTCAGAGGAATGTTTGATTTATTGCTCTCACACTCTGCTGCAAACACATCTAAAATAATGTCATTGGCTCACCATAGACTCATCAGCATGGACTCATTAGCATAGACTCATAAAGGGGTTTTCAGCATAGACTCATCAGCATGGACTCATTAGCATAGACTCATCAGCATGGACTCATTAGCATAGACTCATGATGGACTTTCTAGACTCATCAGCATGGACTCATCAGCATAGACTCATCAGCATAGACTCATCACTGGACTCATCAGCATAGACTCATCACATGATATCAGCTGACTTCAGCATGGACTCATCAGCATGGACTCATCAGCATGGACTCATCGCGGCTCATCAGCATAGACTCATCAGCATAGACTCATCAGCATAGACTCATCAGCATGGACTCATCGGCATGGACTCATCAGCATGGACTCATCAGCATGGACTCATCACATAGACTCATCAGCATGACTCTCACTAGACTCATCAGCATAGACTCATCAGCATAGACTCATCAGCATGGACTCATCAGCATGGACTCATCACCATAGACTCATCAGCAAGACTCATCAGCATGACTCATCAGCATGGACTCATCAGCATAGACTCATCAGCAAGACTCATCAGCATGGACTCATCAGCATGGACTCCATCAGCTGACTCATCGCATAGACTCATCAGCAAACTCACTAGACTCTTTATGGACTCAGGAAATCCCAGCAGATATCGATGGACTCATCGCATAGACTCATCAGCAAGCTCATCACTAGACTCATCAGCATGGACTCATAGGCATAGACTCATCAGCATGACTCATCGTGGACTCATCAGCATAACTCATCAGCATGTCATCACATAACTCATCAGCATGGACTCATCAGCATAGACTCATCAGCATTGACTCATCAGCATAGACTCATCAGCATGGACTCATCAGCATAGACTCATCGCTGCTCATAATGAACAGCATAGACTCATCAGCATGGACTCATCAGCATAGACTCATCAGCATGGACTCATCAGCATAGACTCTTCATAGACTCTCACATGGACTCATAGCATAGACTCATCAGCATGGACTCATCAGCAAGACTCTAGCATAGACTCATCAGCATAGACTCATCAGCATGGACTCATCAGCTAGACTCATCAGCATGGACTCATCAGCATAGACTCATCCATAACTCATCACATAGACTCATTACATGATCATCAGCATGGACTCATCAGCATAGACTCATCAGCATAGACTCATCAGCATAGACTCATCAGCATAGACTCATCAGCATGACTCATTGGTATCAGCATAGACTCATCCTGATTACTAGACAACCACATGGACTCATCAGCATAACTCATCTGTGACTCATCAGCATAGACTCATCAGCATGGACTCTCACTGACTCACCCACTAGACTCATCAGCATGGACTCATCAGCATAGACTCATCCTGACTCATCAGCATAGATCGTCGGAAGACTCATCGCATGGACTCATCAGCTGGACTCTCGCATAGACTCATCAGCATGGATCATACAGAGGTGAAATATTACAAGAGCTTCCCCCCAAAAATGGTAACACTAATTTGGAAGTTATAGCAACTACAGTCCCCCTCAGATGAAAGGTGGTAGACCAGAACTACAACACAACCCCTGAATCAAAGATGGGAGAAAGAACTACAACATAACCCTAATAAGGTGGTAAACCAAGAACTACAACACAACTCCTGCAGATACAAGATGGGAGACCAAGAACTACAACATAACCCCTGCAGATAAAGGTGGTAGCCGAAACAAAACAACCCTCGAACAAAGATGGGGCCAAGAACTACAACACAACCCCTGCAGATACAAGGTGGGCCAGAACTGCAACACAACCCTGCAGATACAAAGATGGGAGAAAGCTACAACACAACCCTGCAGACACAAACGTGGGAGCCCAAAGAACTCACCCCCCTGCAAACAAAGGGGAGGCCAAAAACTACAACACAACATCTAAGACACAAACGTGGGAGGCCAAGAACACAACACAACACCTCAGACCACAGGTATAGTAAAACCCGGCCACATTTTAAAGCCTCGTTTCAACTGCTCACTGACATTTTAAGGAATGGAATAATGCATACATTAAATTTTTTTATTATGGGTAAAAAAAACATTTCATGTCACAACAATATATAGATCGCATCTGCACTGATTGATGGCTACATTTTTGAAAAGGTTATATGATGTTTGGAAAACAGTCAATTGTGTGTGGCAGAATTAATTTTTGTATCCCTCTAAGCCTGGAACCCAAAAAAACTGTGCGGTTTTTTCCCGACCCAAAACCCCCGGGAAATTAAACTCCACAAAACCAAATATATAAAATAAACACCATAAAATACCTTTATTTTAATATTAGGTAAAGGTCGACCTAGTAATGAGGGAGGGCTACCGGCTTTGAAGCTCCGTCAAGAAAGAAGACTTTCTCCTTGTTTCACAGGTTGCCGTTAATCGTGTGTAAAACAAGGCAATTAGACCAGAGCACCTGCGACCCACCCCAGGGCCGGAGCCACCTGCTCTCACCCTTCCTTCCCTAGCTCACACACTGCTGTGTCACTTCCCAAAAAGTTCGACTTACGTTTACCGGATTCTCTACCCTGAGAAACATATGGCCAACTTTCCTTTCATTCCAGCTGCCCCTGCCCCAACTAGCAGTAAAAATAGGTAATATGTTTCCCTGCCGAGTCCCAACAGGGAAAAAATAATTTAAACTTCAGGCCTCTGGGATGTTATATCCCGTTCATGAAAACTCCATTACCTGCTGGATGAAATTTTGGAAAAAAATAAATTCAGGGTAACAGTATATATCTTTGTATGCATTACGTGATTCTCAGTCCCAAATTTATTGTCTTATGAAAAAAGTTATTGAAAAAATGAGGAAGCAGATAAAAAAAAAATATAATGGACTCAGGAGAAAACTAGAAATTGCAGTAAACTAATTCTCATCTTAAGCTCAGCTCAAGGTAACAGGTCTTCCTGATCCCTTCATAGACACTGCTATGCTAACACCTCAACAACACGCTCCCCTTCATAGACACTGCTATGCTAACACCTCAACAACACGCTCCCCTTCATAGACACTGCTATGCTAACACCTCAACAACACGCTCCCTTCATAGACACTGCTATGCTAACACCTCAACAACACGCTCCCTTCATAGACACTGCTATGCTAACACCTCAACAACACACCAAATTGAAAATGAACCTCTTCACTCTGATGTAGTACACTCTGGCGTGACTATTGATCCCCAACACACACACACACACACACACAACACACACACACACACACACACACACACACACACACACACACACACACACACACACACACAAAATATATATATATATATATATATATATATATATATATATATATATATAAACACTAGTCACGGAGGTTGTGCTTCGGACAAAATGGGGGTATAAACACTTTCTCTTTGGGACTGTTTTGGAAACGTTTCGCCAGCTAGTGGCTTCTTTAGTCAATGCAGAGAACTGTGGAAGATGAAGAGGAGTTTGAGGTAATCAGTCCCTCAACCTTGGGGTCGATGTGTTCAGTTCATCATTCCTGATAAAAGTGCAGAATATTCGTGAAGATGAGGCTTATATGTATACTGCAGACAGAGGTGGTGAAGCAGTGGTAGGCGGAGACACAAGTGAAAAAACCCACTAGTGGAAGTGGGTCGTCCCTATAGGGTAAGCTTTGTCAATACAGTATAAAAGGGCATAATCTGAAGACTGCAGAAATATATGCAGAAGTCGGTGGAAGACGAGGTTTAGTCCGTCAGCCTAGGAGCAGGTGGTAATCACCGTAGTCTTGAAGAACCTGAAGCGCAGACAGGAAATTTTTTTTTTTATATACTGAAGTGAGGTGGGATGCAGCAGATGAAAGTCTCGTCACTGGTAGGCGGGGTTTCCCAGTGGAAGTAGGTCATACCCAAGAGTTGGGCCAGGAGTTAGCAAGTAGGTTGTGGTGATGTCCTATTTTTTGATTCCACGTGTTGCAGTGTTTGACAAGTTGCATAGAAATGGTATGAAATCCGACAAGATGTAAACTTAAGACACATGTGTAACATCAGAGTATTTTGGGACGTTTCCCCTGTGGTTTTATCGTACAATAGAACATAACCTCAAGACTGTAGAAATATACATATACAAAACACAGAGCAAAACGAGGTATTCAGTTTGACGGAAAATTTAATTCCGTTCGAAGAGGAACTGTTGCAATTTGCAATGATGCAAGGGATAAAAATCACAGAATAGATAAAAAGGGCAATAAGGAGATGAGGGAACAAAACCCCAGAAGAGGAAATGGTAAGGCTGAAATGAATATAAAAGAGGAACAATGAGGGAAGATTTTGAAAGGAAGGTCCCCAAACATTAGGGAACAGTGGCAGTGTAACAGATTTAAAAGGGGGGGTTGCTAAACAGGTAAATAGGTTAATTTAGTATAAGACAGATCCTTAGAACAGGAAGAGGAATTAAGAGAGCCGAAGACAATGGAATAATGAGAGGGAGGTTGTAGGGACGAAAGTTATATTCATAAAAGGTTTCTATTAAATTTACAGTTAGGTTTTAAATATTAAGATATTACAAGGACCCCAATGGAAGTAAGCCCCTTTCCCTTTTTTTTTGGGTTATTCTAGGTAATTTAAAATATGTTAAACTATGTACCTAAATAAACTTACTAAGTAGTGAAGAAAAAAAGGAGCCTAGGGTTTTGGAACAACAATGAAAATTTAGTGGTACTTTCTGAAGATACGGAGGCTAACAAGATAATAAGAGATGCACAAGGAAAAAGTAAAATTTAAAAAATCTGGAGGAAGATGCAATGGGAGGAAGAAAGAGAGACCTTTCATGATTCATGGACTCTAGGGGGCTGAAGGTGGCCCAGATACGGAGATGGGAAGAAAAGGGCAACATTATTCGTCAAGGGTCAAGCAAAGGAATGATAGGCAGATGGCGATTTTCAGAGGATTTGGGGTTCTCCAGGGACGACCACCGTCCCCAAACTAATTAACCATTTTTCCGAAATCGTAATGAAAGATTACAAACAAACCATACCACGGGGGGGGTTCGAACCCCGGGGGGAACCAAGATGGAAAGCTCGCCAAAAAGGGGTCACGAATTCATTGTTACCTGCATTTAGACTGATGATGACGGAAAGGGAAGAACTAGAGGTACATGAAAATTTGTCCAAAAGAAGATAACGGTCAAAGGGGGGAACACCCAAACTCAGGTAACTCCTTCAGAAAATCCTCAACCCATGTCCCAGCTGGACCCTCCCAAAAACAACCTCCACTATTCTTTGGTTCAGCGTTCACCTTGATTATAATAAGAATAACCCCCCATTACTTTGTGGCCGGGTAGAGGTGCATTGGTGCTCAGGGTGAAAGCTTTAGATGTTCTTGTCTCTGACAGAAGAGTTCACCAGGGATAGACACCGAAACGTACATATACTATATATTATTGTATAAACAGTGAAATTATATATATATATATATATTATATATATAAATTAATCAAATTGGACTTTCAATGCTTTCAACTCAGTCAGAAGGGGTGCTGCTCTCAAGCAGTTTCTGGACTTCCCCTTCCCTCTATCCTTCATGAATCGTGTTATAGTGTGGGTTCTAAACTTTTTTTTGGGTAAATTGACTCGTGTGGGGGGGTCAACAGGGGGGCCCTCTCGCCCCCTTTTAATTCTGCTGTCATCAAAAATGCCGAAGCGCTGTCATGATAATATCTGGCGGATGATGGCACCTGCTGGCCCCCCAAAACTCTCCCAGGGCATCAGGGAAAATTTAAAGATATGGAAGACGGGGGTATCTTTAAAACCAAATGTGAGATAGTTTCCCCAATCCACAGATGATTCGGAAAAGGGGTTTTTTACCAGGGGCCGGCCATTGTCAAAACAGCATTCCCCTTTTGCCCCCTTGGACCCCTCCCTCATTGGTCCTGGAAAAAAAACTCCACCTTGGACGATGGAAGGTGGATAAAGACATCGATAAAATGATGCCTTCTACCTACTCACCAGGTGCCTGTCAATCCAAAAATTACATACTTCCTGAGATGCTCCCCCGCCTTCAGCAGCCCAAAAATCAAGGGAAAATGACTCTCTCCTCAAGACCAAAGCATTCCATCATCTTTTGGGGTGGTAGGAAGAAAATATTCAAACGCTCCGGGGAGAACCTCGAGTTTTCCCTGAGGTACTTTTATTGTCTTCTCTGAGGATGAGGCCCCCAATAAATTTCCCAGAGGTGGTCCCCCCTTTATTTTATTGGTAATGAAAAAAAAAAAAAAAAAAAAAAATATATATATATATATATATATATATATATATATATATATATATATATATATATATATATATATATATAATATGGTATATTTATATACGTAAAGGAAATTTTGCATATCTTTATCGGTTCAGAATATAATTCTCGACTGGCAAATAAAACATATATTACAGTTAACACAATTATGCGAATATTGAGTTAACACATGGACATTGTTGTTAAAAGAAAAAACCCCTAGCATTTTTTTTGAAAAAAAAAAAAAAGTTTTCAAGGGACTACATATTAATCCTTCCTGGTGTTCGACCATCCTCCTATATAGTGTCACCTAAAGCATGTCAATATTTTCTGAGGCAAAAGTCAGTTTTTCTCTCTCTATCTTCACATGTATATATATATATATATATATATATATATATATATATATATATATATACACTTCAAACCGGGGAAAATTTTTTACAAAAATTTTCTCTAGTCCCCAGCAGGATTCGAATCTACGCACTCTGCGTGTATAATACATTTGCTATTGATACATTAATACACTCTTTGGGAAAAATTTTCATAAATATAATATTAAATATAATATTAAAGACACTGGTTTTATTTTTGAGCAATAACATCACTGTGTAAACTACCTAGTACAATTGTATTGTTACCTTGTACTAAACCTGAATGAGTTGTAGACGGGTGGG
>WNWK01013764.1:0-53989 GCA_009830355.1 Cherax destructor | reverse complement strand
TTAGAAATCTTCCTTACGAAGAAAGATTGAAGACCCTAAAATTACATTCACTTGTAAGACGTAGAATGAGGGGAGACATGATCGAGGTATACAAGTGGAAAATGGGTATTAACAAAGGGATATAAATAAGGTCTTGAGGATATCTCTCCAAGAGAGAACCCGCAATAATGGATTCAAGTTAGATAAGTTTAGATTTAGAAAGGATATAGGAAAGTATTGGTTTGGAAATAGGGTAGTTGATGAGTGGAACAGTCTGCCTAGTAGGGTTATTGAAGCTAGGACCTTGGGTAGTTTCAAATTTAGGTTGGATAAATTCATGAGTGAGAGGGGTTGGATTTGAGTGGGACTCGCGCATGAGTGGGTAGAATTGTCAAAGCTTATTTCTTGGGTAGCATTGAAAATTGGGTTGAGCAAATATTCTGTTAGTGGGACGGATTGTGATGGACCTGCCTAGTATGGGCCAACAGGCCTGCTGCAGTGTTCCTCCTTTCTTATGTTCTTATGTTCTTATGGAAATATGGTAGTTGATGAGTGGAACAGTCTGCCTAGTAGGGTCATTGAAGCTAGGACCTTGGGTAGTTTCAAATTTAGGTTGGATAAATACATGAGTGAGAGGGGTTGGATTTGAGTTGGACTCGCACTTAAAGTTAATAGAATCTGCAAAGCTTATTTCTTTGGTAGAATTGAAAAATTAGGTTGGGCAATTATTCTGTTAGTGGGATGGATTGTGAAGGACCTGCCTAGTATGGGCCAACAGGCCTGCTGCAGTGTTCCTCCTTTCTTATGTTCTTAGATTAAGGGAACTCAACCTGATAACACTCGATGACAGGAGGGATAGGAAGACATGATAACGACTTATAAAATACTGAGAGAAATTGACAAGGTGGATAGGGACAGAATGTTTTAGATATGGGACACAGCAACGAGGGGTCACAGCTGGAAGTTGAAAACTTAGATGAGTAAGAGAGATGTTAGGAAGTTCTCCTTCAGTCATAGAGTTGTCAGGAAGTGGAACAGTCTGGAGAGTGATGTAGTGGGGGCAGGATCCATACATAGCTTTAAGAGGAGATACGAGCCAGGAGCTGTGACTCGACCCCTGCAACTACAAATAGGTGAGGTGAGAACACACACACACACAGCAGTGATGGCCGAGTGGTTAAGGCGTCTGACTAGAAATCAGATGGGATCTTCCCGCATAGGTTCGAATCCTACTCACTGGGCAGACTCTTGCAGGAAGAGAGTGGACCTAGTGGCGATCAGTGAAGAGGCGGGGCCAGGGGCTATGAATCGACCCCTGTAACCAAAATTAGGTGAGCACAATTAGGTGAGTACACACACACATGCTCATTCACTCACTCACTCACTTCAAAGACATGAAAGAATTCTTGAATGAAGAACAATGAGAAAGTGAACATGAAGGAAAGTCAGTGGACGGGATAAAGGAGTGCCAAGCTGGAAGGTGCCAGGATGAAGGAGTGCCAAGCTGGAAGGTGCCAGGATGAAGGAGTGCCAAGCTCGAAGGTGCCAGGAAGCAGAAAGCCTCATACCTAGAAGAAGAAGCAAGTTGAAAGACAAAGAGAACTCTTGGTTCAACCAGAGATACTGAGAGGCATAATGAGAAAAAACATAATTAAGCTTAACTAAGAAAAGCATAAGTGCAAAGTCATGAAGCTTAGTGAATGACAAAGTGTGTTGTGGGTTCTTTACATAGATTGGGTAAGATAATAAAAATGAGTTTGGTATGGTAGCATATATTGGGGCGATAAACGTATGAGGAGCTTTGAGTCGTAAGCCTATGTCCGTCTCCACTGCCAATCAGGATGGAACTGACTGCCGGCCCGCACGGCCCTGGGGCGTTCAAAAAGGGAGGCCTATGATTGGCTAACGAAAGATCACATGGGCAGGATATGGTGATCACGTGGACAGCTATGGTATAGCCGTTAGAAGTACGAACCGTACAGCTCGGTCATGTTACGTATGTCGTCTTGACATACATCTATACAAACTAAGGACAACAGGCGTACGACTCTCAGCTGATTCTATACAATGTCAAAGTACACAACAGTTGAACATCATACTTCACATGGATATTATCGTGACGAAAAACAATCTACATTTCTATATGATATATCATGATACATAGGAATTAATTAATTAAATGAGCGCATTTCTAGAAAGTTATGATAAAAGAGAGAAAAAAAAATTGTTTCGATCGATCGAATCTGCCTTCATGTGATCTACGAATTCTGAGGAAATATATTTACTAGAAGGTAGTGATTAACAGACAAGGTAGATCTGGTGCACTCAAATCTATACTGTTAATTCTCAGAATTCGGAGAAATTGTGAATACATTAAAAAAAAAATTGAATAATACTAAGTTGATATTATAACACACAATTGTAATATTCTTTCTACATATTTATCTATACAGGTTATTTACATTTAATCCCAACTCTGCTAGGGTGAGATTGATATAGGCTGTATGATTATCATCTCTGGGTGGATCAAACTCTGTTACAATAGGTACAGTAACTCAACTTCTGATTGAGGGGGATCTACACTAGTATCCACAAATGATACTTGAGGATTTCTTAACACTTGTCGTGTACGTAGGGAATAACGACATTCAGGTTGATCTAACTGATCATTAGAGGTAGAGGGTACAGCAACAGGAGAATTATCAGATTCTGTCTCTTTTACCTGATTTTCAGGGTTATCAGGGACTTCGTCATCATTGCATACTAATTTCATATGATCTAAATGCGATTCTTTAAACTGACCCGTACTAATGTCTCTAACTTTATACTTATTGCCGTTAATATATTCGACTACTCTATAAGGACCGACAAACTTTTGGTCAAGTTTTTGGCATTGCTGAAGTTTTGTTAAAATTAAACAACATGACTTTGGAACCTACTTGAACTTTAGTCAGTTTGGCTCGAGTATTAGTTACTCTAGTGAATTCTGCTGTAGACTTATGAAGTGTTTCACGAATTCGTCTGAAAACACTCTGAGCTTGACTGGTACGAACTGCTACGAAATCATCAGGATTGTAAGTCGGTTTCAGATTAGAATATAACAGCTCATAAGGCAAACGCTTATCGACACCGTACAATGCATAATGAGGGGTATCACCTATAGAAGCGTTAAAAGCAGAATTTATGGCACACTGCACGTCAGGAATGACTTCATCCCAGGTTACACTATTGGGATTGATGGTAGCTCTCAAGACGTCAAGGACTTTCTTATTCGTTCTTTCTGCTAACCCATTACTGGCAGGATGATGCGGAACAATGGTTGATTTTGTAATCTTGTATAATGTACACAAGTTTTCTAGGATCTCATTACAAAATTCACCTCCATTATCTGTTATGAGGGACTTAGGAGTGGGATGTCTGCAGATTATACGTTCCTTGAACGCTTTTGCTACTGTTTCGGCAGTCTTATCTGCAATAGGCACTAACTCACAATATCTGGTAAAGTGATCGACCATCACACACAGATGTTTGTTTCCACTGAGGGAACATTGGAAATTAGTCAACAGATCTAGTGCAACTCTTTCCCATGGCTCACTCGTAGTAGGAAAGATTTGGATTGGATTAAGACCAGTAACATTACCTTTATGTTACATTACATTTCTTAACATACTTGGTAATATCAGTGGACATACGATGCCAAAAATATTTCAATCTAGCTTTTTTCACAGAACGATCCATACCAGGATGTACAACACCCGGTACATCGTGAACTAGCTGCAAGGCTACTTTCACTAGTGACTGAGGAATTACTAACTGGTATACTCTTCTACTAGGATTACCCAGCTCGCTAGTGCGATACAGTAACTCTTGGTTCATGACAAAGTCACTGATGGGTGCTGGTGGCTTCACAGTGAGAATAAGATCTTCCTGGAGCAGGAATCGAATCACACCAGACCACATGGGATCTAGACTGGTGGAGTGGTATACTTATACTTTCACACAGCAGTGAGGAACTGGATGAATGGCAGGAGACAGACTGGATGACTGTAGGCTAGCTTAGGCTCTCTCCCATAGGCTGGCTTACTTGTTTGGCATAATTGCAAAACCCAGATCAACTCTTCGAAGGTTTACTTGCAATTAGAAGCCAGAAGAGTGGAGAAACTGGTTCAGAAGAGTCTTGGATGGCTGACGTCACCGGGTGAGGGTAGGTGATGTGATGGCGGTTTGTAGGGACGCTGGCTTGACACTCGGCACACCTGGTTAAGCACATCAAGAAATTAGAGAAACTGTAAAAAATGTGAAACAAGAAGAGTGCCGAAGCTTAGGGGGTATGTCTTCTGAGGAGAGGTTTAGAGAACTCAACCTGACGACACTGGAGGACAGGAGGGATAGGGAGGACATGACATGATAACGACGTATAAAATACTGAGAGGAATTAACAAGGTGAACGGGACCAGAATGTTTCAGAGATGGGATACAGGAACAAGGGGACACAACTGGAAGTTGAATACTCAGATAAATCATAGGGATGTTAGGAAATGTGGAGGGATAAGATGCTGGAGGCGATAATGGAGAACTTCATGCAAAGATAAATCGGAAACTGCCATAGTGAAGAGCTCTGTTCCACAGTAACCCACCGCCCCCATCATGTTCCTCATCCTCATATCAGACATAGACAGAGATGTAATCCACAGCACCATGTCATCCTTTGCAGACGATACTAGGATCTGCATGAGACTGTCATCCATTGAGGACACGATAAATCTCCAAGAAAATACAAACCAAGTTTTCCAATGGGTAACGGAGAACAATATGGTGTTCAATGAAGACAAATTCCAACTACTCCGTTATGGAAAACTGGAGGAAATAATAGCTAGAACTGAGTATACTACAAAATCTAATCACACAACAGAACAGAAAAGTAATGTGAAGGACCTGGGAGTGGTAATATCTGAGGATCTCACCTTCAAGGATCACAACAGTGCTACTATCACATCTGCGAGGAAAATGATAGGATGGATAATGAGAACGTTCAGAACAAGAGATGCCAAGCCAATGATGATCCTTTTTAAATCACTTGTTCTCTCTAGGCTGGAATACTGCTGTGCATTAACATCACCGTTCAAGGCAGGTGAAATTGCGGATCTAGAGAATGAACAGAGAACCCTTACTGCATATATAAGTTCCGTCAAACATCTTAACTACTGGGAACGCTGGGAAGCACTTGACTTGTACTCACTGGATTGCAGGCGAGAGAAATACATAATAATCTACACTTGGAAAATCCTAGAGGGACTGGTCCCTAATCTGCACACAGAAATCATTCCCTACTAAAGCAAAAGACTTGGTAGGCAGTGCAACATACCCACAATGAAAAGCAGGATCGCCATTAGTACTCTAAGAGAAAACACAATAAGTGTCCAGGGCCCAAGACTGTTCAACACCCTTCCACCAGCCAAAAGGGAAATTACCAATAGATCCCTGGCTGCCCTCAAGAGGGAGCTGGACAGATACCTAAAGTCAGTGCCGGATCAGCTGGGCTGTCGTTCGTACGTTGGATTACGTGCGACCACCAGTAACAGCCTAGTTGATCAGACCCTGATCCACCGGGAGGCCTGGTCATGGACCGGGCCGCGGGGGCGTTGGTCCCCGGAATACCTTCCAAGTAGACTCCAGGTAGGAGAAGAAAAGAGGATGTACAAGGAAAGGTTTACCTTATATTCACACTGATTCTGACATAGGGGAAATTTAATCTGAAAGGTTTCTCAGTGGTAGTGACTGTGTGGTTGTAGTAGCAAACTTGGAGAGAGAATCAGCATGTGAAGGACTAGAGAAGCCAAATTTCAAAATAAGAGACATCACAGGCATGAGGCAATTTATGAAGGCGGTGCATTAAGAAAGGAAAATAGAAGGAAGAAAGAGAAACTCATACTCTAGAGAAAAGGAAGGAATGGGAAGAACAGAGTGAGTGGGTGGCTCATCTAGAGGCGCAGAGGGGATAAAGTTAAATGTGCTAGAGCTTGGAAACAATGTAGTAGGCAATGGATACAGGAAACAATGTAGTAGACAATGAATTCAGGAAACAATGTAGTAGGCAATGAATGCAGGAAACAATGTAGTAGGCAATGGATGTAGGAAACAATGTAGTAGGCAATGGATGCAGGAAACAATGTAGTAGGCAATGAATGCAGGAAATGACAATGTGAGGCAACTGAATGCAGGACAAGATACAGGAAGAACAATGTAGTAGGCAATAAATGCAGGAAACAATGGAGTAGCAAAGAAACAATGAATATGCATGTAAGGAAACTTAACAACAATTTAAGAATGACATAGCATTCAAAGTCAAACCTCTTACAAAGTTGCTATGCAGCCTTATTAAGAAGAAGACAACCTCATTAAGAAGAAGACAGCCTCATTAGGAAGAAGACAGCAGTGAAAGACCAAGTAATCAGGTAGAAGAAAGCAGGAGAGCTCACAAGGGATGACCAGAAAGTGTGGGATAAGCTCAGCAAGAAATTAAGTTTGGTATTCTTAGAGTAAACTGGAAGGTTACCAGGGAACCAAAGCAGTAGAGTGCACCAGTGAGTGTTGGATACAATACATACAAAGAAAATATGAAGAAGCTATTGTGTGAACTAGGCATTTGAGCCTGATAATATCTCCCCACACTTTTCGCAACTGCCAGAAGTGTGGAAGACAGAAAATGTAGTCCCAATATGTAAGAATGCTGACAGACATGTAATGTTAAATTACAGACTGGAGTCACTGACGTGCATAATATGCAATGTTATTTGGAAGATTATCAGAAGAGTGGTGAATCTCCTATAGAGGAATAGGTTCATGCATGACAGCCAGTACGGCTTTAAAAATGGTAGAAACCTGTCTCACAAACCTACTAGAGTTTTACGATAAGGTAATGAAATGAGGCAGGAGAGAAAGAGAAAAGGGGGAGAGGGGTTGTTGATTGCATTTTCTTGGACTGCAGGAAGACGTTTTGACACCGTAACACACAAGAGACTGAGACTAAAGCTAGAGGAGCAAGCAGGAATAATTGGAGAAGTACTACAATGGAGCAAGGAATACTTGACAGGAAGGAAACGACGAGTAATGGCCCGTGAAGAGGTGTCGGAATGGGTTTGTGGCGTTTTAATAGGTACTTTAGTCATCTTTTCATTTATTTGTAATCGTTTTCATCTGACCAAATTTATCTGCTGGGAATGTATATACCCTGGGCAGATTGCACATTATTAAGAAAAAAATTCATAGTTACAGTTCATTTCGTTAGTGAAATATTTTCGTCAATAGAATCATTAGCCAGATAATCCCTGTCAAGATTATTAAGATGTCCTTCATAATCAGCAGCACGAAAATAGTGGGCGACTTTACTGTTTTATCTTCTTTCTCGTAGTTAGTGATCACTTCGCTACGGTCCTCAGTGATCCCTAGATTACTTAAAAGGGTCTTCTTTTTTGACAAAACTAGATCAAGCAAATTATTACCTCAATAATGAATCCTGAACTACATCAAAGAAGTCATGGACTCCAAATTACCGGTCAAAGAAGACCAGTCAATTTGGCTGAAATTAAAATCCACTACAATTACTACGTTAGCATGTCTAAAAGCCCTAACAATTTCGTTCCAGAGAAGTCTCCATCTGTCGCTGTCTATGTTTGAGGGTCGGTATATTTTAACTAAAATCAGTTTTCACATACTTTAATAAATTCTACCCTGACGGATTCTGTCTTTTTCTTCGATATTTTACACCTGTCATTATGGAACCCCCCTCTTCCCGTTGTTTCTGTCAACATGAACCTTGGAATATGGCTTTAGACAGCTATGTCCCATCTCTGCAAATTAAGCCATGTCTCAGTTATTGCAATAACATTAACGTTTCCCGCAACGAGGCGCAATTCATTAATCTCTTTTCTAGCACTTCAACAATTTGTTTAAAATATATTAAGACGATTTTTAGTTTGTGTCTTTCCTCTATTCTTTTTTGTCTTACCACAGTTTCTGTTGTAATTATCTATACATAATGATAAATGATGAAGGCTAGTCATGGAATCCACATTGTCAGAAGCTTCATAGTTTAGACAGACAAAATCAATAATTCCAGAATCCATTTAATAATATGTCCTTCAGAGTATTTTATATGAGGATCATTAGGCCAGTCATTAAGTACGCGGCTTCAGCATTTAGCCCAAACCTGAACAAGCACGTGAAGAAGCTCGGAAACGTCTAAAGGGTGGCATCCAGGCTAGTACGGGGAGGATCGGAATGCATTATGAGGAGAGGTTGAAGTAATTGAACCTGATGACCTTGGCATTTAGAAGAGCAAGGGCAAACATAATTATGACATTCACAATATTAAAAGCAATCAATAGGACAGATAGAAAGAGATTCTATGAATTAAGAAGACCAGGATCAAGAGAGGTACATGTGGAAGCTGAAGGCACAGATAAGCACAAGTGATGTAAGGTAGTATTTCTTTAGTGTCAGGGTGAGTCAAAAGGGGACTTGGATGAATCATTTGTGGAGGCAAACATAATAAACAGCTTCAAGAGTGGATATAATAAATCCTAAGATGCCAGAAATTAGTGATGCCAATTAAAATAGTCTAGGAGTCTCGAACCCCAAACAGAGAACTCGGTGATCACACATATAAAAAAAAAAATAAAACAATAAACCACACTCAACACCTACAGTCCCCTTCCCTCCTTTCCCCTGAATACAGTTCAGGAAAGGAAGCTGAAAGCATGGTATACCAACACAGATGGAATAACAAATAAGAGTGACGAGTGGCATGAAAGACTCACAGAGGCATCCCCGGACACCATAGCACTCATATAGACAAAGCTCACGGGGGGTGATAACAGATGCGATCGTCTCGTCTGGATATCATATCCTGAGGAAAGACAGGGTGAACAGAGGGGGAGGAGGAGGAGTTACACTGCTTTTCAAAAACCAGTGGAGTTTTGAGGAGATGGGAGAACTAGTCAGAGGTGAAGCGGATGACTACATAGTAGGAACGCTTCTAACTGAGGGACCAAAAGTGATGATAGTGATGATGCATAACCCGCCACCGAACAGCAGAAGACCAAGACAAGAATACGATGAGAGTAACAGAATGATGGTAGCCACACTAGCTGAGGTAGCCAGAAGGGACCACATAAACAGAGCAAAGCTACTCATCATGGGGGATTTCAGGCACAAGGAGATAGGCATGGGAAATCTGAAGTCACATGGGGGACCGGAGACATGGAGTGCCAAGATGCTGGAGGTGGTGCTGGAAAGCACCACCTCCGTTGGAAACACAACCAGAGAAAGAGAAGACGAAGAACCCGCAAGACAGGACCCTGTATACATTTTAAACAGTTCACACATAGCGGAAATCACACACGAAACGCCCCTCGACGCTAGAGATCACGTGGTACTGAGTTTTGAATATATAGTAGAATTAACAAAAAAGAGTGAGGCAGCCCGAGAAAGACGGGAGAAACCAGGTCTCAGAAGAGGGGACTACACATATATGAGGCAATTCCTGCATGAGGTGCAGTGGGTAAGAGAGCTAGAGGATAAGACAGTAAAATAAATAATGGAACACGTGACCACAAAGTGCAGGCAGGCAGTGGAGAAGTTCATACCAAGAGGCAACAGAAACAATGGGAAGACCAGAGTGAGTCCATGGTTTACTCGGAGGTGTGGAGAGGCCAAAGCCAAGTGTGCTAGAGTATGGAAAAAATATAGAAGGCAAAAGACTCAGGAAAACGGAGATCAGTCGAAGAACCATAAATGAATAAGCATGGATAAGGAGAGAGGCCCAAATACAATACGAGAATGACAACATCAAAAGTTAGATCTCACCCAAAGTTGTTATACAGCCACATCAAGAGGAAAACAGTCAAGGACTGGGTAATCAGGCTGAGGAAGGAAGGAAGGAGGGGAGCTCACAGGGAGTGAGCAGGAAGTATGTGAAGAACTCAGCTCAAGATTCAGGGAGGTATTCACAGTGAAGACTGAGCGGTTTCAAGCAAACCGAGCAAGTAGGGTACACCAGCAAGTGCTTGACACACTGCACACAACTAAGGAGTAGGTGAAGAAACTGCTAGGTTAACTAGATACCTCGAGGGCAGTGGGACCAGATAACATCTCTCTGTGGGTCATGAGAGAGGGAGCAGATGCACTATCTGTGCCACTTACAATTATCTTCAATAAATCTATTGAAACAGGGCAGCTGCCTGAGGTGTGGAAGACAGCAAACGCAGTCCCAATTTTTAAGAAAGGAGACAGGTAGCACTAAACTACACACCTGTGTCGCTGACATGTATAGTATGTAAAGTTATAGAGAAGATTATCGGAAGAGTGGTGCAGCACCTAGAAAGGAATGGCTCATACATGACAACCAGCATGGCTTCATGGAAGGAAAACCCTGCATCACATACGTACCGGAGTTCTGAGATAAGGTAACAGAAGTAAAACAGGAGAGAAAGAGATGGGTAAACTGTATCTTCTTGGACTGTAATTTCGATACAGCCCTCCATAAGAGACTGGTTGAAAAGCTAGAGGAGCAGGCAGGAATAGCAGGGAAAGTTCAGTAATGGATCATGGAATACGTGACAGGAAGGAAATAACGTATGCTGGTAGGTAACGAGGTGTCAGAGTGTGTGCATGTGTCGAGTGGGGTTCCATGAGGGACAGTCCTAAGTTCGGTGCTGTTTCTAGTATATGTGAATGACATGATAGAAGGGATAGGTTCAGAGATGTCCCTGTTTGCAGACGATGTCAAGCTAATGAGGAGAATACAAGTAGACGAGGATCAGGGGTAAGCCTGCAAATCTGGACAGGCTGCAAGCCTGGTCCGACAAATGGCTAATGGAGCTTAACCCCAGCAAGTCCAAAGTCATGAAGTTTGGAGAAGGACGAAAAAGACTGCAGACGGCGTACAGCCTAGGATGTCAAAGGCTGCAAACCTAACTCAAGGAAAATGATCTTGGGATGAGCATCGTACGAGCACATCTGAGTTGCACATCAACCAAATAACTGCTGCAGCATATGGGCGCTTGGCAAATCTAAGAATAGCTTTTTGACATCTAAGTAAGGAGTCATTCAAGACTCTGTACACTATGTACATCAGACCCATATTGGAGTATGCAGCACTAGTATGGAACCCACACCTGGTCAAACACCAAGAAATTAGAGAAAGCCCAAAGGTTTGCAACAAGACTAATCCCGGAGCTTAGGGTATGCCCTACGAGGAGAGGTTAAGAGAAATCAACCTGACGACACTGAAGTACATGAGGGATAATGGGGATATGATAACGACATAAAATACTGAGAACTGACAAGGTGGATAGGGACAGAATGCTTCAGAAATGTGACACAGCAACAAGGGGTCACAACTGGTCACAATTAGGTGAATACACAAACACACACACACACAAACACACAGTATTTCCAGTGGAGATAGAATGGACTACAGTAAGCCGGAATCGTAGGGTGCACAAACAGGTGCTGGACACAATACACACAACCGAGGAGGAAGTAGAGAGGCTGCTAAGTCAACCAGATACCTCAAAGGCGGTGAGGGCGAATAACATCTCTCCATGGGTCCTGAAAAGGAAGCAGAGGCATTATGTGTGCCACTAACAACAGTCTTCAGCACATCTATGGAAGCAGGGCAATTACCTAATGTGTGAAAGACAGCAAATGTAATCCCTATCTTTAAGAAAGGAGACAGGCAGGTAGCATGAAACTACGGACCAGTGTCACTGGCATGTATAATATGTAAAGTTATGGAGAAGCTTATCAGGAAAAGGCTGGTGGAGCACCTAGAAAGGAATGAGCTTATGCATGATAACCAGCACGGTTTCAGGGAAATGAAATCCTGTGTCATAAACCTACTGGAGTTTTACGACAAGGTAACAGAAATAAGACAGGATAGAGAGAAAGGGGTGGGTAGACTGCAGTTTCTTGGACTGTAAGCAGTCTTTCGACACAGTTCTGTACAGGAGATTAGTGCAAAAGCTAGAGGGCCAGGGAGGAATAACAGGAAAGGCGCTACAATGGATCAGAGAATACCTGACAGGAAGGAGACAACGAGTGATGGTACTTGGCGAGGTGTCAGAGTGGACGCCTGTGACGAGCGGGGTTCCACAGGGGTCAGTCCTAGGGCCGGCGCTGATGCTGGTAAATGTGAATGACATGACGGAAGGGATAGATTCAGAGGTGTACCTGTTTGCAGACGACGTGAAGCTAATGCGGAGAATTCAAGTAGGAAGATCTACAAAGGGATCTCGACAGTCTACAAGCCTGGTTCAACAACTGGCTCCTGGAGTTTAACCCCACCAAGTACAAAATCATGAAGATTGGGGAAGGTCAAAGAAGATCTTAGACTGAGTACAGGCTAGGGGGGAAAAGACTGCAAACTCCAATCAAGGCAAAGGATCTTGGAGTGAGTATAATACCGAGCACATCTCCTGAGGCGCACATCAACCAAATAAATACAACAACATATAGGCGCCTGGCAAACCTAAGAATAGCGTTTCGACACCTTAGCAAGTAATCGTTCAAGACTCTGTAAACCGTGTACACTATGTGGAGTATGCAGCACCAGCATGGAGCCCACACTTGGTCAAGACGTCAGGAAATTAGAGAAAGTGAAAAGGTTTGTAACAAGACTAGTCCCTGAGCTAAGATGTCATACATTAAGGGATATCGACCTGACGACACTGGAGGACAGAAGAGATGGAGACGACGTGATAGCGGCATATAAAATACTGAGAGGAACAAACAAGGTGGATAGCGACAATATGTTTCAGAGAGGTCGCAACTGGAAGTTGAAGACTCATATGAGTCACAGGGATGTTAGGAAGTTCTCCTTCAGTCATAGAGTTATCAGGAAGTGAAACAATCTGGAGAGTGATGTTGTGGAGGCAGAATCCATACATAACTTTAAGAAGAGATACGATAAAGCTCATGGAGCAGGAAGAGAGTAGAAAAAGTAGTGACCATTGAAGAGGCGGGACCAGGAGCTGTGAATCGACACCTGCAACCACAAATAAGTAAGTACAGATAGGTAAGTACACACATACACACACACACACACACACACACACACACACACACACACACACAGCCCCGGTGGCCTGGTAGCTAAAGCTCTCGCTTCACGCACGGAGGACCCGGGTTCAATTCCCGGCGGGGCGGAAACATTTTGAAGTGTTTCCTTACACACACACACACACACACACACACACACACACACACACCATACAACAGGCCTTGTGTCTAATCGACATGTGCCTAGGACAAAATGGTAACTAACTCACACACAGGGACACTACCAGAGAGAGAAGTGAGGATGAACCAGCAAAACTGGACCTTGTGTTCTCCCTGAGTAGCTCGGACATTGAGGACATCAAATAAGAAAGGCCCCTTGGAGCTAGTGATCACGTGGTTCTGAGCTCTGAATAAATAGTAGAGTTACAAGTGGAGAGGGTAACAGGAGTAGGATGGGAGAAGCCAAACTTCAAAATGGGGGACTACACAGGCATGAGGAACTTCCTGCAGGAGGTTCAGTGGGAAAGAAAATTGCTAGGAAATGATGAACTACGTGACAACAAAATGCAAGGAGGCAGAGGAGAGGTTTGTTCCCAAGAGCAACAAAAATAATGGGAAGACCAGAACGAGCCCTTGGTTTACCCAAAGGTGTAGGGAGGCATAAATTAAATGTGCCTGAGAATGGAAAAAGTACTGAAGACAAACGACCCAGGAAAATAAAGAGATTAGTCGAAGAGCCAGAAACGAGTATTCACAGATAAGGAGGGAGGCCCAGCGACAGTTCGAAAATGACATAGCATCGAATGTCAAGTCTGACCCAAAGCTGTTGTATTGCCACATCAGAAGGAAAACAACAGTCAAGGACCAGGTAATCAGGCTGAGAAAGGAAGGTGGGGAGTTCACAAGAAACGACCAAGAATTATGTGAGGAGCTCAACTTGAGATTTAAGGAAGTATTTACAGTGGAGAAAGAAAGAATTCCAGGACGTCAGAACAGGGGGGTACACCAACAAGGAATATACCAACAAGTGATGGACGAAATACACAACCGAGGAGGAGGTGAAGAAACTACTACACTGATACCTCAAAGGCGGTGGGACCGGACAATATCTCTCCGTGGAACCTTAGAGAAGGAGAAGAGACGCTGTGTGTGCCACTAACAACAATTTTCAACACATCCATTGCAAATGGGCAAATATCTGAGGTATGGAAGACGGCAAATATGGTCCCCATTTTTAAGAAAGAAGACAGACACGAGGCACTAAACTATAGACCAGTGTCACTGACGTGTATAGTATGCAAAGTCATGGAGAAGATTATCAGGAGGAGAGTAGTGGAGCACCTAGAACGGAATAAGCTTATAAACGACAACCAGCACGGATTCAGGGAAGGAAAATCCTGTGCCACAAACGTACTGGAGTTTTATGACAAGGTAACTGCAGTAAGACACGAGAGAGAGGGGTGGGTAGACTGTATTTTCTTGGACTGCAAGAAGACCTTCGACACAGTTCCTCACAAGAGGTTAATGCAAAAGCTAGAGGATCACTTACGATTAACAGGAAGGGCACTGCAATGGATCAGAAAATAACTGACAGGGAGGCAATAACGAGTCATGGTACGTGACGAGGTGTCAGAGTGGGCGCCTATGACGAGCTGGGTTTCAGAGGGGTCAGTCCTAGGACCTGTACTATTTTTGGTATATATGAATGACATGACGGAAGGGATAGACTCAGAAGTGTCCTTGTTTGCAGATGATGTGAAGTTAATGAGGAGAATTAGATCGAATGAAGATCAGGCAGGACTACAGAGACCTGGACAGGCTGCAAGCCTGGTCCAACAACTGTCTCCTCGGATTTAATCCCGCCAAATGTAAAGTCATGAAGATCGGGGAAGGGCAAAGAAGACTGCAGACAGAGTATGGGGTAGGTGGCCAAAAACTGCAAACCTCACTCAAGGAAAAGGATCTCAGATAACCGCTGCAGCAAATGAGCGCCTGGCAAACCTGAGAATAGCGTTCCGATACCTCAGTAAGGAATCGTTCAAGACTCTGTACACCTTGTACGTCAGGCCCCTCCTGGAGTATGCAGCACCAGTTTGGAACCCACACCTGGTCAAGCATGTCAAGAAATTAGGGAAAGTGCAAAGGTTTGCAACAAGACTAGTTCCAGAATTAAGGGAATGTCCTACGAAGAAAGGTTAAGGGAAATCGGCCTGACGACACTGGAGGACAGGAGAGTCGGAGGAGACATGATAACAACATACAAAATACTGCGAGGAATTGACAAGGTGAACAGAGACAGATGTTCCAGAGAAGGGACACAGAAACAAGGGGTCACAATTGGAAATTGAAGACTCAGATGTATCAAAGGGATGTTAGGAAGTATTTCTTTAGTCATAGAGTTGTCAGGAAGTGGAATAGTCTGGTAATCGACGTAGTGGAGGCAGGTACCATACATAGTTTTAAGACGAGGTATTATAAAGCTCGTGGAGCAGGGAGAGAGAGGACCTAGTAGCGACCAGTGAAGAGGCGGGGCCAGGAGCTATGAATCGACCCCTGCAACCACAAATAGATGAGTACACACACACAAATGAAGCGCCCAAGTGAAGGAGTTAGTAGTAGGCAAACCCAACACTTATTTTCAGAAACACTCTGTATAAGCAAAACAAACACTGTTTGCATCCCATTTACATATTGTTTACACACCACAAACAATGTCGTCACCCCTGACGTACCCTCCACATTCCAAACAAACTTTCCTACACTCAGTCCATTTTGTCGTCACTTGGTACATAAACCCTTGTACCATGTTCTTTCTGGATAAATCCCTTCCTCGGTGTGTAGTTCAGTGAGCGACCTCTCTGTCCCACTTCCACACCATTTACACCACCGTGGATGACGACTCTATCCCACCACTACAGTTCGTGTACAACACTATCTACACCACAGTGAACGACGTTTCAACACCACCACTGCAGTATGTGTACAACACCATCTACACCACTAAAAGCGACGTCTGAATACACTACTATAATCTGTATACAACGTCCACTATACTACGATTTTGTCAGTCTCTGTGTTCAGTTCCATAGCTTAACTCATACCAAGGCTAAGGACTGACAACCTCTAAACTACTTCAAGGCTGAGGACTGACACCTCTAAACTACTTCAAGGCTGAGGGACTGACCACCTCTAAACTACTTCAAGGCTGAGGGACTGACCACCTCTAAACTACTTCAAGGCTGAGGACTGACCACCTCTAAACTACTTCAAGGCTGAGGACTGACCACCTCTAAACACTTCAAGGCTGAGGACTACCTTAACCTCAAGGCTGAGGACTGACCACCTCTAAACTACTTCAAGGCTGAGGGACTGACCACCTCTAAACTACTTCAAGGCTGAGGACTGACCACCTCTAAACTACTTCAAGGCTGAGGCGACACTCAAACACTGAGGACTGCACCTCTAAACTACTTCAAGGCTGAGGACTGACCACCTCTAAACTACTTCAAGGCTGAGGACTGACCACCTCTAAACTACTTCAAGGCTGAGGACTGACCACCTCTAAACTACTTCAAGGCTGAGGACTGACCACCCTAAACTACTTCAAGGCTGAGGACTGACCACCTCTAAACTACTTCAAGGCTGAGGACTGACTCACCTCTAAACTACTTCAAGGCTGAGGACTGACCACCCTAAACTACTTCAAGGCTGAGGACTGACCACCCCTAAACTACTTCAAGGCTGAGACTGACCACCCTAAACTACTTCAAGGCTGAGGACTGACCACCCTAAACTACTCAAGGCTGAGGACTGACCACCCTAAACCACTTCAAGGCTAGGACTGACCACCTCGAAACCACTTCAGGCTGAGGACTGACCACCTCAAACTACTTCTAAGGCTGAGGACTGACCACCTCTAAACTACTTCAAGGCTGAGGACTGACCACCTCTAAACTACTTCAAGGCTGAGGACTGACCACCTTACACAACTACTTCAAGCTGAGACTGACCACCTCAAACTGACTTACACCTGAAGACTGACCACCCTAAACTACTCAAGGCTGAGGACTGACGACCTAACACTCTACTAAGTACTCACCACTGAACTACCACTTCAAGGACTCAGGACGGACATGAAACTACTCAAGGCTGAGGCTGACCACTCGACACCTACTTCTAGCTAAGGCTGAGCGACCTTGACACTCAGTCTAAGACTCCACTTCAAGCTAGGCACTGAGCACTCACCAAACTACTTCAGGCTGAGACCTGACCAACTCTTAAGCTACTAGGCTGAGGACTGACCACCTCAAAGCTACTCAAGACTGAGGACTGACCACCTCTAAACTACTTCAAGGCTGAGGACTGACCACCTCTAAACTACTTCAAGGCTGAGGACTGACCACCTCTAAACTACTTCAAGGCTGAGGACTGACCACCTCTAAACTACTTCAAGGCTGAGGACTGACCACCTCTAAACTACTTCAAGGCTGAGGACTGACCACCTCTAAACTACTTCAAGGCTGAGGACTGACCACCTCTAAACTACTTCAAGGCTGAGGACTACCACCTAAACTACTTCAAGGCTGAGGACGACCACCTAAACTACTTCAAGGCTGAGGACTGACCACCTAAACTACTCAAGGCTGAGGACTGACCACCTCTAACTACTTCAAGGCTGAGGACTGACCACCTCTAAACTACTTCAAGGCTGAGGACTGACCACCTTAAACTACTCAAGGCTGAGACTGACCACCTCAAACTACTTCAAGCTAAACTAACTTCAAGGCTGAGGACTGACCACCTCTAAACTACTTCAGGCTGAGGACTGACCACCTCTAAACTACTCAAGCTGAGGACTGACCACCCTAAACTACTTCAAGGCTGAGGACTGACCACCTCTAAACTACTTCAAGGCTGAGGACTGACCACCAACTCTAAGCTGAGGACTGACACCAAACTACAAGGCTGAGGACTGACCACCTCTAAACTACTTCAAGGCTGAGGACTGACCACCTCTAAACTACTTCAAGGCTGAGGACTGACCACCTCTAAACTACTTCAAGGCTGAGGACTGACCACCTTAAACTACTTCAAGGCTGAGGACTGACCACCTCTAAACTACTTCAAGGCTGAGGACTGACCACCTCTAAACTACTTCAAGGCTGAGGACTGACCACTCTAAACTACTTCAAGGCTGAGGACTGACCACCTCTAAACTACTTCAAGGCTGAGGACTGACCACCTCTAAACTACTTCAAGGCTGAGGACTGACCACCTCTAAACTACTTCAAGGCTGAGGACTGACCACCTCTAAACTACTTCAAGGCTGAGGACTGACCACCTCTAAACTACTTCAAGGCTGAGGACTGACCACCTCTAAACTACTTCAAGGCAGAGAACTGACCACCTCTAAACTACTTCAAGGCTGAGGACTGACCACCTCTAAACTACTTCAAGGCTGAGGACTGACCACCTCTAAACTACTTCAAGGCTGAGGGACTGACCACCTCTAAACTACTTCAAGGCTGAGGACTGACCACCTCTAAACTACTTCAAGGCTGAGGACTGACCACCTCTAAACTACTTCAAGGCTGAGGGACTGACCACCTCTAAACTACTTCAAGGCTGAGGACTGACCACCTCTAAACTACTTCACAGCTGAGGACTGACCACCTCCAAACTACTTCAAGGCTGAGGGACTGACCACCTCTAAACTACTTCAAGGCTGAGGACTGACCACCTCTAAACTACTTCAAGGCTGAGGACTGACCACCTCTAAACTACTTCAAGGCTGAGGGACTGACCACCTCTAAACTACTTCAAGGCTGAGGACTGACCACCTCTAAACTACTTCACATCTGAGGACTGACCACCTCTAAACTACTTCAAGGCTGAGGGACTGACCACCTCTAAACTACTTCAAGGCTGAGGGACTGACCACCTCTAAACTACTTCAAGGCTGAGGACTGACCACCTCTAAACTACTTCAAGGCTGAGGACTGGCCACCTCTAAACTACTTCAAGGCTGAGGACTGATCACCTCTAAACTACTTCAAGGCTGAGGACTGACCACCTCTAAACTACTTCAAGGCTGAGGACTGACCACCTCTAAACTACTTCAAGGCTGAGGACTGGCCACCTCTAAACTACTTCAAGGCTGAGGACTGGCCACCTCTAAACTACTTCAAGGCTGAGGACTGACCACCTCTAAACTACTTCAAGGCTGAGGACTGGCCACCTCTAAACTACTTCAAGGCTGAGGACTGGCCACCTCTAAACTACTTCAAGGCTGAGGACTGATCACCTCTAAACTACTTCAAGGCTGAGGACTGGCCACCTCTAAACTACTTCAAGGCTGAGGACTGGCCACCTCTAAACTACTTCAAGGCTGAGGACTGATCACCTCTAAACTTCTTCAAGGCTGAGGACTGATCACCTCTAAACTACTTCAAGGCTGAGGACTGATCACGCTATAAACTAATTCAAGGCTGGGGACTGACCACCTCTAAACTACTTCAAGGCTGAGGACTGGCCACCTCTAAACTACTTCAAGGCTGAGGACTGATCACCTCTAAACTACTTCAAGGCTGAGGACTGACCACCTCTAAACTACTTCAAGGCTGAGGACTGATCACGCTATAAACTACTTCAAGGCTGAGGACTGATCACCTCTAAACTACTTCAAGGCTGAGGACTGATCACGCTATACTTACCTCTTCCATTATTTAAGTCACCTCTTTATTCGACTGATGAACAGTATAGATACCCAGTTGCACATATGTCTTACTCGTCTATTGGTCGATACTGTATTGGTACCATTAATATAGTAATGATACGTTGAAAATGGTGTAAAATTCTGACACGTTGAAGCGTAAGACACCTGTGCAACAGTTGGGTATCTTAAATAAATAACAAAAAGACACAATACCGTGACTGGAACAATACACACACAACCCGCACTTTTATATGTGCGGGTTGTGTGTGTATGTTGGGTATCTTAATTGTTGAAACGTTTCGCCTACGTGGAAGTCTTTATCAGTCAAATACTGAGATTGATTACTTCCTTTTTAGCGGGCCACTACTGCTGTCTGCAATACATTCTCCTTCGTATTTGACTGATGAAGACTATCACGTAGGCGTAACTTTTTAATAATAAAGAAACCCAACTGTTGGACAGGTGTCTTAATTATCAATATAATGATACTCTTCTATGAGGTTTATATTAAGTCAAGTTTCTTAAGTTACAAGTTGTCAAGGAAACAAATATTTCTTCCCCGTTATGAAAATAAACTATAGATTTTTTAAATAATACGACAAAAGTAATCAGGATGTATTTAAAAGTTTAAGTAGAAAAAACATTTATTTAACAGTTAACAATATACTATATTAAAATATTAAAAATGAGACTAATAGCAAAATTCTCTAAGCAAACAAAATGAGAGGAATGTATAGGTAGCCCGGCGTTGGTGCTGACAAATAGTGAAGGAGTCATCTTAAATGAGTGATAACCCAGCAGAAAAATTACGTTAAGCCAATAAGTCTATAGTAGAATCAATTGGAACTGATATTATTAGAAGCCACCTTAATGAGCACTATATGACACATGAGTGTCAGCATGGATGCACGAGAGGTCCTTCCTGCCTGACAAATTTACTGATGTTCTTTAAAAAAGTATTTGAGGCAGCGGACAACGATGAAGAATATGGAGTTGTTTATTTGGATTTCAGTAAAGCCTTCGATAGAGTACCTCACTAAAGACTCTTAAGGAAAGTGGCAGCTCATGGTATAGGAAGTAAAGTTCTAACATGGATCGAGTCATGGCTGGCCGATAGAGAGTTTGCATTTATGTTGTTAAGTTTGAATGGGGACAGATCACTAGTGACGTTCCATAATAATCAGTTTTAGGACCATTGCTGTTCATAATTTACATTAATGAACGTGATGAAGGAATTGGAAGTGACATGAGTAAATTCGTTGATGAAACAAAAATAGAGAGAGGCAAATGAGAGAAGATATCATCCCAGTGGTGTTCCAGTGGTGCTCCCAATGGTGCTCAGCTTTGTTCCAGTGGTGTTCAGGGGTGACGTGTACCTTGCTTTTTCAAAACGTGACTAGTGTGCTCTCCGTTCTTAGCTACCTGAGATTATGATGATTATGAGCAGCTATATTTCCAGCTTAAGACACAGCTTAAGACGGAACCAAGAAGAGAAATTCAACGACTGAAGGGTATATGCAAGGATTATCCCCGGAACAACGTCATCGATGATCGGACCAACAGTCGGATGCTAGTTGGGACTGAAGGGACGAAGCTGAAGCTGAATAATGTCCAGGAGACTGTTGTGAAAACCAGCAACTCTTATTCTTTGTTATCAGATGAATGTGAATCGACCGTTCAAGACCTTCCAAGTAAGCCAGTCAAGACATCCCAGCGAGGACCATCTCTACAAAGACCATCAAGAAAGTCATGCATATCGCCAGTAGAGGTAAAAACATTGTTTTAGTTGCGAACAGTCAGGTTAGGTTTAAGGATAGGGCCTTTTGTCTTAGAGATAGGAAGAGGAGGCAGAGGATGTGTTTTCCTGGGGCTGGGATGGAGAATATTGCTAGTCGTCTGGACGACATTATGAGAGGTAATGGGGGCAATCCTATTATTTGTCTCAGTGATGGAGGCAACGATGTTGGCAGATGTAGGAGTGAAGACCTGATTAGCAGGTATAGGTTAGCAATAGACATAACTAGGAGGAAGGGAGGCACCCCGTGGTATGTGGCATTTTGCCAAGGAGAGGAGTTGGAAATGAATGGTTGTCTTCTATGGCAGAAATGACATGTATGCCAGGGATGGGGTTCACTTATCTAGGTCTGAGGTGCGGGCACTTGTCAGTATAGCAGAGGGAGCTGTTAGGGATTTAAACTATAAACAGTTAGTGTATGGGCTTTTGTGGGAAGCAACGATAGTGTGAGTTTAAGGGAAACCAGTTATAGGCAGAATAAGGTAGAATTAATGGTGAATATTGGAAAGCCAGTGGCACTAGGTAATAAGGACAGTAATAGGAATAATGAAGGAACAGAAATGACCAGGAAGGAAAAAGAGGAGTAAGGATTTCTAAATTTATATTATACAAATAGTCGTAGTGCGAGAAATAAGATGGACGAGTTGAGTGCGGGTAACATTTAAGTATTTGCCATAAATGAGACGTGGTTTAATATGAAAAATCTGGACGTGCCTGCTGAGTATCACATTCAGGGTTTTAAACTGTTCGACATTGACAGAAGTATCGGAAGGGGGTTGTGGTTGCACTGTATGTCCGTGATTGCTTGAATTTCTGCATAAAAACGGGTATGAAGTCTGTACACAGGCGAGGTGAAGTAGTCGTAGGCGATATCACAGTGGAAGAATCCACATGTGGAAGTAGGTCACGCATTTAGGTTAGGCAAGTGAAGAATTCCCTGAATCAAGGTCCCAAGATGTTGATGTCTGACAGGAATGTCAGTATATAAGCCACTTCTTCGCGCATATGCTGCATTCTTTTCAAGATTGATAGACTGATTACATCGACTACAGGCTGAGGGACTGATTACCTCAAACTACTTCTGATCTTCACCATTTTTCTTTGTATTGGACTGATGAAGCCACTGTGTGGCGAAACGTTTATCTCAATAAAGATACCCGAGTGTTGCACTTGTATCTAATTTATCAACTCGTCTCTTCTCTAAACCATTTATCTATATAAATAAACTACTGAGAATGTTGAATGAAGTACATGTAAGAAACAGAAATAACGGATTTAAGTTAGATAAGTTTAGATTTAGAAAAGACATACGTAAGCACTGGTTTTCAGAGCTGTGGTTGCGTGGAACAAACTTCTGTGTAGGGTAATAGAGGCTTAGAGCTTGGGTAGCTTTACAATGAGATTGGACAAATATATGAGTGAGAAGGACTGGGTTTGATAAGTGTCTGAGGCTGTACATGTGCTACATCTGAGTATCTTTATTATAGACGTTTCGCCTTCCAGTACCTTTATTAATACAAATTATGTCCTTGAATTTGTATTGATAAAGCCACTGGACCACAAATGCAGGTTTTTGCAGACGAATCCCACACTAGCAAAGTTGTGGTGAGCTCTTGATCAAGTTCCTTCAAAACCGCCATCATGACTCACAAAATCCTAATATCACGATTGCAAACAAATTACAAAATAGATGTATTTGTCTGTTATTTTTTTCGTGAGTAATGATGGCGGCTGTGAAGACCTGACTGGTAGTGACTCAGGTAACTTCAAGAAGAACCAGTTCAAAGCGTTGTACAAGTAGATCTCGCAGTATATATCATATAACTAAGTAGATAAAACACGAGACTCAAATATCTCTTGGCTAAAAAGAGATATAGTTGCTCAAGTCTAAAAATGAAAGCATGACGCTGAGGTCAGTGGTCACGAGAAGTCATCCTGTTGTAGCTGTCTGGGAAATTAGTGTGGAGGGCTATAGAACACTTTGGCTTGTTGTAGTGTTTTGAAATTTCAGGTTAAAGTGTTGAAGGGGTTCTACATACCTAAGAGGAAAATAGGAGGCTGAAAATTCGCCTAGATGGATTTAGGAGTGAGTGTGCGAAGGGTGGAGTCGGTGTGGAGGAAAAGGTCACCAACAGTGAGTTGGAGAGTGGCAGCCACTCCAAGTGGAATGTTGTCTCTACTGAAGGGAGAAGTATCAAGATAAGGAAACTTAATAGAGAAGATCTGAAGGTAGGAAATTGATTCTCTGTACCTCAGAATGAGTGTACTTCAGTGGTTAACGATGTTAAAAGTACCAGTAACTCCCACTGCTAATGAAGGTAAGAACATTCTGGTTGTGGGTGACTCAGAGGTAAGATATTTGAACTATGTTTTCTGTTACAGAGATAGGAATGTCAGACAGTGTGCTTCCCAGGAGCTGGTGTTGATGACAGTCAACAGGTTGGATAATATTATGTCAGGTAATGGGAACAAGCCCATCATCTGTCTTAGTGCTGGTGGAAATGATATCGGGAAGGGCAGGTGACAAGAGCTGCTGGATAAGTTCAAGTCAGCCATAGATGTAATTAGGTCTAAGGGAGTGGGTCCCAATCATATGTAGTATCTTGCCTAGAAGGGAAGTGGGCAATGAATGGATGTCTAGGGCAATTAGTATAAATTGCTGACTAGACAGGTATTGCAAGGAACTTGCAATTCCATTCATTGATATCTGGGACAAATTTTATGGCAAACATGATATGTATGCAAGGGATAGTGTACAACTCTCAGGGGCCGCAGTGGTTGCATTAGCCAACTCGATTGAGGGGGCCATTGCTGACTTGTCTAGGACTTTCAACTGACAGATTATAGAGGTATGGGTGTGTATGGAAACAATCAAGCTGCAGTACTGGGGTTAAAAACAACAGAAATTACCAGGATACCTCAGGCACATGTTTAATAGACAATATTCAAAATAAAGTTTCTAATAAAGGCAATGACGAAATAAGATAGATGAGCAAATATTACTTGCATGTGCAGGTAATATAGATATTATTGCTATAATGGAGACCTGGTTCAACCTGAAAGATAGAGAAATGCTTTCTGAATGTCACATACAAGGCAATAAACTATTCCACACGGATAGGGTCAACAGGAAGGGTGGTGGAGTAGCAATGTAAGTCAGAGATAATTTAAATTGTTGTGTTAGACAAGATATAATATTAAAAGCATCGGACACAGAATCTGTTTAGCTACATTTTCTCGAGGGGCGTGAAAAATTAATTTTGTTGATTTATAGGCCCGCAAATCTTGTTAGGAAGTGCAGTAAGCTGATATGGGTCGAAATTCATAAGGCGCCTAGAGATGAAAATGTCATGTTATTGGGAGATTTCAAATAAGCAGATGTTGAAATGACGAAGATGACAGAAGGCAAAATATGAATGAAAGAAGACATTATATGAATGAAAGAAGACATTACATTAATAAAAGAAGATATTACGTCAATGAAAGAAGACATTACATTATTAAAAGAAGACATTACATTAATAAAAGAAGACATTACATTAATAAAAGAAGACATTACATTAATAAAAGAAGACATTACATTAATGAAAGGAGACATTACATGAATAAAAGAAGACATTACATTAATGAAAAAAGACATTACTACATAAATGAAAGAAGACATTACATGAATAAAAGAAGGCATTACAAGAAGGAAAGAAGACAATACATAGAAGAAAGAAGACATTGCATAAGTGAAAGAAGATATTACATAGAAAAAAGAAGATAATACATAGAAGAAAGAAGACATTACATAGAAGAAAGAAGACATTACATAAATGAAAGAAGACATTATATCAAAGAAAGACGACATTACATAGAAGAATGAAGACATTACATAGAAGAAGACATTACTTAGAAAAAAAGACATTAGGTGAATGAAAGAAGAAATTACATAGATACCTGGAGAATACCAGTAGAGGGTTTCAGGAGTCAACGCCCCTGCGGCCCGGTCTGAGACCAGACCTACGTGAAAGAAGACATTACATAGACGAGAGAAGACATTATATAGATAAAAAAAACATTAAATAGATGAAAAAATATTACGAAGATGAAAGAAGGCATTGTATAAATAGATGTATATACAAGAAAGAAGGGAGAGAAAGATGCAAGAGTGTAGTGAGGGAGAGAGCAAGAGGAAGATGCAAGAGTGTAGCGAGGGAGAGAACAAGAGGAAGATGCAAGAGTGTAGCGAGGGAGAGAGCAAGAGGAAGATGCAAGAGTGCGGCGAGGGAGAGAGCAAGAGGAAGATGCAAGAGTGTGACAAGGAAGAGAGCAAGAGGAAGATGGAAGAGTGTGGCGAGGGAGAGAGCAAGAGGAAGATGCAAGAGTGTAGCGAGGGAGAGAGCAAGAGGAAGATGCAAGAGTGTAGCGAGGGAGAGAGCAAGAGGAAGATGCAAGAGTGTGGCGAGGGAGAGAGCAAGAGGAAGATGCAAGAGTGTAGCGAGGGAGAGAGCAAGAGGAAGATGCAAGAGTGTGGCGAGGGAGAGAGCAAGAGGAAGATGGAAGAGTGTGGCGAGGGAGAGAGCAAGAGGAAGATGCAAGAGTGCGGCGAGGGAGAGAGCAAGAGGAAGATGCAAGAGTGTGACAAGGAAGAGAGCAAGAGGAAGATGGAAGAGTGTTGCGAGGGAGAGAGCAAGAGGAAGATGCAAGAGTGTAGCGAGGGAGAGAGCAAGAGGAAGATGGAAGAGTGTGGCGAGGGAGAGAGCAAGAGGAAGCTGGAAGAGTGTGGCGAGGGAGAGAGCAAGAGGAAGATGCAAGAGTGCGGCGAGGGAGAGAGCAAGAGGAAGATGCAAGAGTGTGGCGAGGGAGAGAGCAAGAGGAAGATGCAAGAGTGTGGCGAGGGAGAGAGCAAGAGGAAGATGCAAGAGTGTACAAGGAAGAGAGCAAGAGGAAGATGGAAGAGGTTGAGGGAGAGAGCAAGAGGAAGATGCAAGAGTGCGAGGGAGAGAGCAAGAGGAAGATGCAAGAGTGTGGCGAGGAGGAGCAAGAGGAAGTGGAAGAGTGTGAGCAGGGAGAGAGCAAGAGGAAGATGCAAGAGTGCAGCGAGGGAGAGAGCAAGAGGAAGATGCAAGAGTGGCGAGGAGAGAGCAAGAGGAAGATGGAAGAGTGTGGCGAGGAGAGAGCAAGAGGAAGATGCAAGAGTGGGCGAGAGAGAGAGCAAGAGGAAGATGGAAGAGTGTAGCGAGGAGAGAGCAAGAGGAAGATGCAAGAGTGTAGCGAGGGAGAGAGCAAGAGGAAGATGCAAGAGTGTGGAGGGAGAGAGCAAGAGGAAGATGCAAGAGTGAGGCGAGGAGAGAGCAAGAGGAAGATGGAAGAGTGTAGAGGAGAGAGCAAGAGGAAGATGCAAGAGTGTGAAGGAGAGAGCAAGAGGAAGATGCAAGAGTGAGCGAGGAGAGAGCAAGAGGAAGATGGAAGAGTGTGCGAGGAGAGAGCAAGAGGAAGATGGAAGAGTGTAGCGAGGGAGAGAGCAAGAGGAAGATGGAAGAGGTGAGCGAGGAGAGCAAGAGGAAGATGCAAGAGTGTGCGAGGAGAGAGACAAGAGGAAGATGAAGAGTGTGGCGAGGGAGAGAGCAAGAGGAAGATGGAAGAGTGTGCGAGGAGAGAGCAAGAGGAAGATGCAAGAGTGTAGCGAGGGAGAGAGCAAGAGGAAGATGGAAGAGTGTACGAGGGAGAGAGCAAGAGGAAGATGAAGAGTGATGAGCGAGGAAGAGAAGGAAGATGAGAAGATGCAAGAGGAAGCAGAGGGAGAGAGCAAGAGGAAGATGAAGAGTGTAGCAGGGAGAGAGCAAGAGGAAGATGCAAGATGTGGCGAGGAGAGAGCAAGAGGAAGATGCAAGAGTGTAGCGAGGAGAGAGCAAGAGGAAGATGGAAGAGTGTGCGAGGGAGAGAGCAAGAGGAAGATGCAAGAGTGGCAGGGAGAGAGCAAGAGGAAGATGGAAGAGTGTGCGAGGGAGAGAGCAAGAGGAAGATGGAAGAGTGTACGAGGAGAGAGACAAGAGGAAGATGCAAGAGTGTAGGAGGAGAGAGCAAGAGGAAGATGGAAGAGTGTAGAGGAGAGAGCAAGAGGAAGATGCAAGAGTGTAGGAGGAGAGAGCAAGAGGAAGATGCAAGAGTGTGAGGGAGAGAGCAAGAGGAAGATGCAAGAGTGTAGAGGAGAGAGCAAGAGGAAGATGCAAGAGATGAGCGAGGAGAGAGAAGAGGAAGATGCAAGAGTGTATCGAGGGAGAGAGCAAGAGGAAGATGCAAGATGTGAGCGAGGGAGAGAGCAAGAGGAAGATGCAAGAGTGTATCGAGGAGAGAGCAAGAGGAAGATGCAAGAGTGTAGCGAGGAGAGAGCAAGAGGAAGATGCAAGAGTGTGGCGAGGGAGAGAGCAAGAGGAAGATGCAAGAGTGTAGCGAGGGAGAGAGCAAGAGGAAGATGCAAGAGTGTGCGAGGGAGAGAGCAAGAGGAAGATGCAAGAGTGTGAGAGGAGCAAGAGGAAGATGCAAGATGTAGAGGGAAGCAAGAGAGACAAGAGTGTAGCGAGGGAGAGAGCAAGAGGAAGATGCAAAGAAAGCAGATAAGTGAGGGAGAGAGCAAGAGGAAGATGGAAGAGTGTGGCGAGGGAGAGAGCAAGAGGAAGATGCAAGAGTGTAGCGAGGGAGAGAGCAAGAGGAAGATGGAAGAGTGTAGCGAGGGAGAGAGCAAGAGGAAGATGCAAGAGTGTAGCGAGGGAGAGAGCAAGAGGAAGATGCAAGAGTGTAGCGAGGGAGAGAGCAAGAGGAAGATGCAAGAGTGAGGCGAGGGAGAGAGCAAGAGGAAGATGCAAGAGTGTAGCGAGGAGAGAGCAAGAGGAATGATGCAAGAGTTTAGCGAGGGAGAGAGCAAGAGGAAGATGCAAGAGTGTAGCGAGGGAGAGAGCAAGAGGAAGATGCAAGAGTGTAGCGAGGGAGAGAGCAAGAGGAAGATGGAAGAGTGTGGCGAGGGAGAGAGCAAGAGGAAGATGCAAGAGTGTAGCGAGGGAGAGAGCAAGAGGAAGATGCAAGAGTGTGGCGAGGGAGAGAGCAAGAGGAAGATGCAAGAGTGTGGCGAGGAGAGAGCAAGAGGAAGATGGAAGAGTGTGCGAGGAGAGAGCAAGAGGAAGATGGAAGAGTGTGGCGAGGGAGAGAGCAAGAGGAAGATGCAAGAGTGTAGCGAGGGAGAGAGCAAGAGGAAGATGCAAGAGTGTAGCGAGGGAGAGAGCAAGAGGAAGATGAAAGAGTCTGGCGAGGGAGAGAGCAAAAGGAAGAGAGTGAGAGAATGAGAATGTAAGAGTGAGACAAGGAGAGTACAAGCAAGAAAGTGAGAGAGAGAGAGAATTAGAGGAAGAGAGCGTGAAAGAATGAGAGGGGAGAGGATCATCACTTTAAAAGGGGAAGTGGCAGAGACAAGGAGAATAACGCAAGCAGATTATGTGACTAAAAGCAAATGAGCCACACAGGCAAGCTAATGGTGTACGTCTTGCCTGAGAGAGAGAGACAGAGACAGAGAGAGAGAGAGAGAGAGAGAGAGAGAGAGAGAGAGAGAAGAAAAAGAGGAATTAAGAGGAAGGGAGAGGGAGCAGCCATCCAAACTTGTGTGACAATCAGCAGATTTGGTCGTTGTAAGTTCTGAGTCAGTAATCGTCTGGACCCTTGCAGGCTCGTCAAAGATTTAATGACACTGTGTTCGATTCCCTTGATGAGGTTTGTAATTAACTAACATGCCGTAATTAGGGCGATTTCGAGAGACTATCGCACTAGCGGCCTCGCGCTGATGGCCTCCAGTTGCAGCGAATATTTTGGGTTATGGCCGGAAATCGCCGGAGTAGCACTCATTGCGCTCCAAAAGTGTTGAGTTTATAACACAACGATGAGTTCCGGAGTCCGAGATGGCCGGGCAGAGAGCAGGTATATAAGGAAGACTAAAATCTATTGTGTAGGAGTTCTCTAAAATGGAAACAGAATTTGGCAGCATCAACATTCAATTATCGGGGATTGGAGACGATTAAAACAGCCATGGAGAGGATCGAAGAAAATGTACCGAGGATTCTCTTTTGAAGGTTCCAGACACAAGCTCACTAAATAATTAATTAATATTTTTTTGGAGTTGTTTCCAGGAGAGAAAGAAGAGTGGAAGATGAAGATGACAAAATGAAGATGACAAGATGAAGATGACAAGATGAAGAAGGTGACAAGATGAAGAAGATGACAAGATGAAGAAGATGACAAGATGAAGGAGATAAGATGAAGATGACAAGATGAAGATGACAAGATGAAGAAGATGACAAGATGAAGAAGATGACAAGATGAAGAAGATGACAAGATGAAGAAGATGACAATATGAAGAAGATGACAAGATGAAGAAGATGACAAGATGAAGAAGATGACAAGATGAAGGAGATAAGATGAAGATGACAAGATGAAGAAGATGACAAGATGAAGAAGATGACAAGATGAAGAAGATGACAAGATGAAGGAGATAAGATGAAGATGACAAGATGAAGATGACAAGACGAAGAAGATGACAAGATGAAGAAGATGACAAGATGAAGAAGATGACAAGATGAAGGAGATAAGATGAAGAAGACGACAAGATGATGATGACAAGATGAAGAAGATGACAAGATGAAGGAGATGACAAGATGAAGGAGATAAGATGAAGAAGATGACAAGATGAAGATGACAAGACGAAGAAGATGACAAGATGAAGAAGATGACAAGATGAAGAAGATGACAAGATGAAGGAGATAAGATGAAGAAGACGACAAGATGATGATGACAAGATGAAGAAGATGACAAGATAAAGAAGATGACAAGATGAAAAGAAAGTAAAAATGAAGAGTTTTATATTAAGAGGAGATAAACAGCAAGATCAAGAAGAAAGTAAAATGAAGAAGTTTAGGGAAAGAGAAGATAAAGAGAAAGATGAGGAAAATGTTAATAAGAAGCTGGGAAGAGGGAGGAGGCGGTAAGATGTGGAAAAAGTTCAAAGGAAGAGGAAAAACTGGAAGAAAATGAGATGAAGGAATGAGAAAGAGAAGGAACAGAATAGGAGAAGAGAAGGTACACGGGAGAGAAAATATACTAATGGAAATAAGGAGGACGATGACGATCATTGTTGGAGGACGATGACGATCATTGTTGGAGGACGATGACGATCATTGTTGGAGGACGATGACGATCATTGTTGGAGGACGATGACGATCATTGTTGGAGGACGATGACGATCATTGTTGGAGGACGATGACGATCATTGTTGGAGGACGATGACGATCATTGTTGGAGGAAGGTGACGATCATTGTTGGAGGAAGATGACGATCATTGTTGGAGGACGATGACGATCATTGTTGGAGGAAGATGACGATCATTGTTGGAGGAAGATGACGATCATTGTTGAGAAGATGACGATCATTGTTGAGAAATGACATCATTGTTGGAGGAAGATGACGATCATTGTTGGAGGAAGATGACGATCATTGTTGGAGGAAGATGACGATCATTGTTGGAGGACGATGACGATCATTGTTGAGGAAGATGACGATCATTGTTGAGGAAGATGACGATCATTGTTGGAGGACGATGACGATCATTGTTGAGGAAGATGACGATCATTGTTGGAGGAAGATGACGATCATTGTTGGAGGAAGATGACGATCATTGTTGGAGGACGATGACGATCATTGTTGGAGGAAGATGACGATCATTGTTGGAGGAAGATGACGATCATTGTTGGAGGAAGATGACGATCATTGTTGGAGGAAGATGACGATCATTGTTGGAGGAAGATGACGATCATTGTTGGAGGAAGATGACGATCATTGCTGGAGGAAGATGACGATCATTGTTGGAGAACGATGACGATCATTGTTAGAGGAAGATGACGATCATTGTTGGAGGAAGATGACGATCATTGTTGGAGGAAGATGACGATCATTGTTGGAGGAAGATGACGATCATTGTTGGAGGACGATGACGATCATTGTTGGAGGACGATGACGATCATTGTTGGAGGACGATGACAATCATTGTTGGAGGAAGATGACGATCATTGTTGGAGGAAGATGACGATCATTGTTGGAGGACGATGACGATCATTGTTGGAGGAAGATGACGATCATTGTTGGAGGAAGATGACGATCATTGTTGGGGAGAGAAGACAATCAGTGATGTGGGGAGAGAAGACAGTCAATGATGAGGGGAGAGAAGAAAATCAGTGAAGTGAAGAGAGAAAACAGTGATAAGGAGAGGAAACAGTCAGTCATGGGGAGAGAAGACAATCAGTGATGGAGAAAGTAGACAATCAGTGATAGGGAGAGGAAACAATCAGTGATGGGGAGAGAAGACAATCAGTGATGGAAGGTGAGAGTATTGTCAGTGATGGAGGATGTGAACAATTAAGGATGAATGGGAGAGTGTTGGTACCTGGGGAAGTTGATATCCTTCGGGTGAAATTTGACTCCAAACTGACCATGAAGAACCACGTTGTAAATCTTGCAAACAAGGCAGCCAGGAAGCTTACAGCACTTCGCCGTATCTCGCATCTGCTTGACAGTAGGGGTTGCAAGATTCTGTATGAGGCACAAGTACGCTCACAACTTGAGTATGCTCCACTTTCTTGGTTTGCCTGCGTCCTCTCTCATCTGCGACTGCTTGACAGAGTAGAGAACAGAGCAAGACGTCTCATCTCTCGCCTGGACCCATCCTAGATAGATCTGTCATTTCAGCAGAGCCTTCAACACAGGAGGGATGTGGGTGGCCTTACAGTTATGTACAAGGCGAGCATTGTCAAAGTACCACACTTTGCTCCACTTCGAGGACAGCGAGAAGCAAGCTTCTATACCACAAGACGGGCAGAAAGCAGCAACTTCACTCTGGCTGTACCCTTAACCAGAACATCACTTAATCTGAGATCATATATCCCCAGGATAACTCGAGTCTGGAACACATTCGTACAGCATCATGATATCAACGAGATAAAGTCAGTTGATCAAATGAAAATGCTGGCCCACAGATGGCTCCAACTTCATCCTGTTCCCTACTTGTATGTTTCATAACAATAAAAATGCTTTCAAATGAGGTGATGTAGGTTACATCTCTTAGCTTGACAATAAAGTTAGGAACTCTTAACTTGTAAATAGCTTGTTAAAAAAGCTAGGGATCCTTAACCTAACCTTGTCAAACCGTGTAAAAAGAGAGAGAGAGAGAGAGAGAGAGAGAGAGAGAGAGAGAGGGTGAGAGAGAGAGAGAGAGAGAGAGAGTCATTGATGGATAAACAGTGGACGATTAATGATGAATTAAGATGACGATCAGTGACAGAAGTAGCAATGACGATCAGTGATGGAGGGAGAGAGGACGACCAGTGATGGAGGTAGAGAAGACGACCAGTGATGGAGGGAGAGAGGACGACCAATGATGGAGAGAGATGACTATCAGTGATGGTGGAAAATGAAGATAAGCGATGGAGGGAGATGCTGATTACTGATGGAGGGAGATGACTTTTAATGATGGAGGGAGATGCTGATTACTGATGGAGGGAGATGACTTTTAATGATGGAGGGAGAGGCTGATTACTGATGGAGGGAGATGACATTTAATGATGGAGGGAGATGCTGATTACTGATGGAGGGAGATGACTTTTAATGATGGAGGGAGATAACGACGAGTGGAGGGAAATGATGACCAGGGAATAAAGGAGATGATGATCAGTGATGGAGGGAAAGAAGATGAGTGATGAATGGGAATGATGACTGATGATGACTGGAATAACAAAGGTGGGAGGACGTTCAGTATTTTGTGGAATAAACAGAGAACATCAGAGTCAGTTGGGAAAAATTCAAATAAAGATACAGCAACGTCCTCTTGTTGGAACAAATAAAGATACAGCAACGTCCTCTTGTTGGAACAAATAAAGATATACAGCAACGTCCTCTTGTTGGAACAAATAAAGATACAGCAACGTCCTCTTGTTGGAACAAATAAAGATATACAGCAACGTCCTCTTGTTGGAACAAATAAAGATATACAGCAACGTCCTCTTGTTGGAACAAATAAAGATACACAGCAACGTTCTCTTGTTGGAACAAATAAAGATACACAGCAACGTCCTCTTGTTGGAGCAAATAAAGATATACAGCAACGTCCTCTTGTTGGAACAAATAAAGATATACAGCAACGTCCTCTTGTTAGAACAAATAAAGATATACAGCAACTTCCTCTTGTTGGTACAAATAAAGATATACAGCAACGTCCTCTTGTTGGAACAAATAAAGATACAGCAACGTCCTCTTGTTGGAACAAATAAAGATATACAGCAACGTCCTCTTGTTGGAACAAATAAAGATATACAGCAACGTCCTCTTGTTGGAACAAATAAAGATATACACCAACGTCCTCTTGTTAGAACAAATAAAGGTATACAGCAACGTCCTCTTGTTGGAAGAAATAAAGATATACAGCAACGTCCTCTTGTTGGAAGAAATACAGATATACAGCAACGTCCTCTTGTTGGAAGAAATAAAGATATAGAGCAACGTCCTCTTGTTGGAACAAATAAAGATATACAGCAACGTCCTCTTGTTGGAAGAAATAAAGATATACAGCAACGTCCTCTTGTTGGAACAAATAAAGATATACAGCAACGTCTTCTTGTTGGAACAAATAAAGATATACAGCAACATCCTCTTGTTAGAACAAATAAAGATATACAGCAACTTCCTCTTGTTGGTACAAATAAAGATATACAGCAACGTCCTCTTGTTGGAACAAATAAAGATACAGCAACGTCCTCTTGTTGGAACAAATAAAGATATACAGCAACGTCCTCTTGTTGGAACAAATAAAGATATACAGCAACGTCCTCTTGTTGGAACAAATAAAGATATACACCAACGTCCTCTTGTTAGAACAAATAAAGGTATACAGCAACGTCCTCTTGTTGGAAGAAATAAAGATATACAGCAACGTCCTCTTGTTGGAAGAAATACAGATATACAGCAACGTCCTCTTGTTGGAAGAAATAAAGATATACAGCAACGTCCTCTTGTTGGAACAAATAAAGATATACAGCAACGTCCTCTTGTTGGAAGAAATAAAGATATACAGCAACGTCCTCTTGTTGGAACAAATAAAGATATACAGCAACGTCTTCTTGTTGGAACAAATAAAGATATACAGCAACGCCTCTTGTTAGAACAAATTAAGATATACAGCAAAGTCCTCTTGTTAGAACAAAAAATTGTTCAAACTCTAGTTGAAATTTTCTTAATATAATATACATTAAACAAGGTAGAATGTGAGAGTGAGTGGTGGTGGTTGGAGCCTCACTATATACAGACACTCTTGACACATCGTTAGGTCAGCTGTCTTGAAAAATATTCTTCACACTCATTGGGCGATCACAAGTTAGACTGAAGTCCCAAACTGCTGAAAATTGTGGTATTGATAGCGATTTACCAGTTCTATGGAAAGGACCCTTCATGGTCTGCAGTGCTCACCCTCAGCTGCCTCATGGTCTGCAGTACTCACCCTCAGCTGCCTCATGGTCTGCAATGCTCACCCTCAGCTGCCTCATGGTCTGCAATGCTCACCCTCAGCTGCCTCATGGTCTGCAATGCTCATCCTCAGCTGCCTCATGGTCTGCAATGCTCACCCTCAGCTGCCTCATGGTCTGCAGTACTCACCCTCAGCTGCCTCATGGTCTGCAATGCTCACCCTCAGCTGCCTCATGGTCTGCAATACTCACTCTCAGCTGCCTCATGGTCTGGCCTACGTCAGGTGTATTTCAGCAATTATATGTGAATAAATCCACAGACGATGAATACAAACAAAGGGGATAAATTGTTTATATATGAATATCCTTTTTTTTTACTGTTTAGGGCAAATGCATCTGTCCTTGAATCTAAGGTAAACTTTTTTTTTTTAATATAATAAAAAATATTTCTTAATGCATAATTTACTAACAAATAAGTGAAATAATTTTAAGAATTACGGGTTTGATGATAGACTCATTATCTTTATTACAGATTTAAAACATTTCTGAACAATGTTATAAAAGAATTATTAAGGGAAGAACTGAACAGAAATTATCGTGACTTCCTCTCACAGAACAGGAACGTGAGGGTGTGGCTGATGAACGTACATACAACGCCATCCCTTATGTAGTGAAGGAGAGAACGTGAGGGTGTGGCTGATGAACGTACATACAACGCCATCCCTTATGTAGTGAAGGAGAGTACGATATAATTGATTCAGTTGCAGTTGTGGAGATGCTGTATCAGAATCTTTCATTATGACGATCCCAGGAAATGCATAAATCTTCTGAATAAAGATGCTTTTCGTGCCATGAATTGCAAATTCTTCCACCCAAAAATGTGTTATGGCTCAATCAATGTGAGAAAAGTGCTAAATAATAAATTATCCAGCATTGCATGTGAAGTAAACGAGACTCAAAAAGCCACGGGAAATTCAACCTAAGCATAAAGTCCATAGCCACACAAACAGCATATAAGAACAACAAAACAACAAAATTCTATTTATCAGTGGACTCTTCATGGAGTTAAATGCAATATTTGAGGCTATTACAGAGACCCAAGCACAAGACTAACTTAACAGTGAAATGTGTATCCTTGGGTACAGTTTTCTAAGGTGTGACTGGACAAATCAACAAGAGAGAAGGGGTGGGTTGTTCTATATGTCAAAAAAGTCATTCATTTATACTAAGTTACTTAACGCCACAAATAATGTAGCTGAAACTCTAGTGGCAAAAATGAAATCAGAATCTCGTTGGTGGCCTTGTATATGAATCACCATATACAACTTCCCAGTAGTTCAAAATCGAGTCTGGCTGTGTGGTATAGTAAGTTCGAGTCCTTCAGTGGTCTGAGATAATGTCTGCAAATATTTTTCTGTGCGAATTCTAAAGCATTCTATAGTCTCTTGTGGGCCAGTGGGTGTCGCAGGATGAGATGAAGCTACTGCAACACAAGCCTGGTGCTCCCTGCAATGGTAAACAACGCCTAATGTGTACTGGGCCCCAATACTTACGTGGGACCTGGTTGTGTGGTATCGTACAGTGTACTCTGATGCAGTGTGTGGAGGTCAGAGGCACCTGGGAATCAGTTCTCAAGTGAATATTATAAAAAAAAAGGTCTAACATATTTTTTTTATCCGGCTTCATGGTGAGGTTCAATCTCTGCTTTCTGACGGGTGTTCATAGATTTGAACGTATAGACATATATGAAAACCCATCATGCGCAGATCCAAATATACTGTTGCTTGGTGACTTCAATTTAAGATACCTAAAATAGAAGAATGTACCAAAGCCTATAACGGCAGAGAGAATCCAGGGTGTCAGTATGAATGAACATTCTCACTCAACTGAGCTGTTAAGACTCGGCAATAATACGCCTATGCCAGCAAACAGCAAAAGTGTGCAGACTAGAGCATCCTCTACACCTGTCATCTTATATTCACAAATAATGAAGATCTTCCTCAGAACATAATAATGTCAAAAAGAAAAAAGTGATCATATACGTATTACAGAAATTAAGGTAATGATGTGACAATACTATGATATTACACAATTTCACGCTTCATCATGAGGCAAATAACCTATGTGGTGTGACCCGACATTGACGTCTTTTTAAAGCCAAGAAGATAGTGGAGGTCATTGCCCACCAGTTGCTAGGCTGACTTGACACACGCTCCTTGCTGTTACATTAGTTCACTTGACCCTTCTCCTTGATATTCCCTTTCGTCCTTTTCATATTGTGTAGGACATTTGACAAGAGAATTGCTATTTAATAACTGAATGACATAAATAAATATTTCGCTCACATCCAATGATTTCCTATATAACTGGGTCCTCCTAGATATTGAGCTCTCACTGGGAGACAGCTGCTAATCTGTTCCCTGGTGTTATATCCATCAGTCTCACCTGCACTTCGTCTCGCTCTGTTACACAAAGTCTGGTTATCTTGTGGCTTCAAGCTACTCGTTGCCGTCTGCAGTCTGTCTGCCATCACATCTGCCGTCTGTCTGCCATCACATCTGCCGTCTGTCTGCCATCACATCTGCCGTCCTGTCAATTGTGCTTTTGTTACACTTCTTTGTTGGTGAGACAGAAGTATTTTTATTATCTTTATATTTTTGTGGTAATTTCTGGGTTAATAATGGATAAACTTGCGGTGCTGGGTAATGGTGCATTCTTTGTCAGGACCAGGTTATTAACCTGCCTACTGGTTTATTAATAAATTGCTTATAGTCGGGATATTAGAATTCTAGTAATATATCCAATGACATTATCCTGAGAAAAATTCTCTCCTTGTATTGGTTAATATTCCTGACAGCTCAAAATGGAACATGTTTACCCACTTGTTTAGTATTTAAGAGAATTTATTTTAAAATTATATTTTTTATTTCGTATGAGCCATACAAAAAAGTTATAAATTAAATAGAATTTTCATCGGTTCAATGATCTTCATTTTATGAAGTGATGGAACTGAGGTGTCAACTTTAAATTTAATTGGTTAACTTCAATTTAGTAATTAACCTTGATCAACTACGTAATAAATTGGGGGCCTGTCTAGGATCCAGAAGATAGAGCTTAACCGTTTATATTTTAAAGTATTTATATTTTAAAGTAAAGTATTTTAAAGTTTCAAAGTTTAAATTTTATTTGTGGATAGAAACTACACTGAGTTATGTTGGGACAACTTATATCTTAGAGAAAAAGTTTGCAGGTTTCTGTTCGCTGATCTTGTGAGACGGAATAAGATGTTATCACCTGAGAAGAAAAATCTATTGACTAGTACAGAAATTTAGTTAACTCAGAGCCTAAGCAGTTGGCAGGGAAGCTATGGCTATTCTAACTGATAATAACACTCATACGGAGATATATGATCCATTAACTCGGTCTGAGTCCTTATATAAGGTGATTACTGGTGTGGCTTTGCTGTCTAATCCCTCGTGGCTTTAGGGTCACACATCTTATATAGTTTGATTTTCCGACTGGTCCTTTCTATGTGGAACGCTATGTGCGACGCTGAGATAAGAGAGGGAGTCTTCAATGGTCCTCAGATTCGAGAGCTTCTTGAAGATGGTGACTTTGAATCAGACCTTCATGGGGAGGAGAAAGCTGCTTGGGAAGCATTCAAGTTAGTGGCGAAGGAATTTCTCGGAAACAGAAGTGAAGGCAACTATGAAGAACTGGGATGTAACATGTCACTTAAAATCTACTTTTTTGACTCACATTTAGACGTTTTTCCAGCGAACTGTGGGGCAGTTAGTGACGAACATGGTGAAAGGTTTCACCAAGATATTTCAACCATGGAAAAATGTTACCAGGGCAAATGGGGCACAAGAATGCTTGCAGACTATTGCTGGACATTGACAAGAGATGATTCTTCAGCCCATTATAAACGTCAAGCAAAAAGGTAGAGAGTAGGTACGGATTAGAGATTAAAACATACTGATACATATTGTACGTTATAATAAAATAATAAAATATTACATGCCAATAATGATTTTCAAAGTGATATTTGGATTCAGAACATGAAAATACATAAGAATTAACTAATTGTTGACCAGTGTTACCAGGGGATAAACTGTCTGAAGAAAATTTGCACTCAGCCATGAGGCATTTTTCTTAAAAGGAAAGTTTAGACTGGACTCTGCTCATTTAAAGGATTTAAGTTGTTTTCGTGACACATGGTCATTTTTAACATTATTATAAGATAACGTACTAATTGTGACAAACATTTATGAACATTGATGGAGGGGATATTGTTAACGTACCTCGACACAGAATTTATATAGTAATCAATTGCAAGCTCTCATATCCATACATGTAGTTATCCTTGGTTAATACAATATATACATGGCCTCAGGAAGAAATCCAAATGTTCTTTCTTGAAGCCTTTTTTATCATATATACATGTTTTTTTTTTTTTTTTTTTTTTTTTTTTGGGGGAGGGTTCAGACACTCAACTGGTGCACTAGAAAATAAGGTTAAGAGACTCACATGGTTGAATACAGGATACGGGTCAGTAACTCAGAAACAACGTATAAATCAAGGCGCCTTGTAGGCTCTGTTGACAAGGCCTCTCGAATCCACATTCTGATGGTTGCGTTAAGATCACAGATGTTGGCATCTATTTCCTGTAGGAGGCGTCCAACGCTGAAGAAGTCGGCTGCGGGGGTGACAGGTTCGTTGAGCAATACTTCGGGGGCCACATGCCAGCACTCGTTGTGGGATTCGAAGTTGAATTTGTGGCCCACTGCGACGGCTAACCCGAAGTCAATAAGCTTAGCCTGGACACCCCGTCGAGTCCTCTGTACGCAGATGTTGTTGGTCTTGATGTCCACGTGAACCCATCCCCGGGCGTGAATCTGGTTCAGGGTGTCGCACACCTGGGCTACAATCCGAAGGTTTTCCCTGGGGGAGAGTTCTTCACGCTTCTTGAGTGATTACCAGGACTGCCCAGCAAACTCTGTTACGATGGCTAGCCTCTCAGGACATACAGCGATCATTTTCTGTATGCCGGGAATGTCCTTTAGTACTTCCATGGCCTCAGCCTCCTGCAGAAGGCTCTCCACGCCGCTCTAGGTATTGTCAAAGAGTTTTGTTACCCACGTATTGGATGCCACTCCGGCCGAGTAGCATTCACCGTATGTGCCGGAGCCCAGCCTCCTGCACGTGTTGTTGTTAAACAAGAAATCATGCACAGCAGCATCCCAAATGCAGGTGCCGAAGCAGTGACAGAAATACCGAACGGCTTCAACATTTTCTGGATTATTCATCTTGACGTTTGTTAGCACCAGAAATAATATAGCCTATAGATAACCTTGGAAGAAGTTGCTCAAATAGATTCTTAAGTTAGAGGCTAGTCTTAGTTCTACGATGACTCACTAACTGAAACTCTTACTTACACTATCTTTTATTATCACCTTATAGTATTATATGCCGAAATATAGTTAGGTTCGAACTCTCTTGGTAGCAGCACCTATAGTAATCAATTACTGTTCTGGATATATTCTAGTAGGTATTTCAGAGGAATTATCCATGAAAGATTCCCAACTTCTTATTAGAAACAATGTCATTAGAGCATCTAGCATTCCTAAGGAACCTCTGGCAATTGATAATTCCAGCTAGGAAACTTAGGTTCTTGAAGCACATAAAACTAACTTTATCTTGTTCCCGTTGAGTGTGGTGACATTTTGTTAGTGAGTTAGGTTTAAACATGTTTTTCGGTGACGTATTTCGTACCACACTATCTACATTGGCTGAGAGTGACAAGACGCCTAGTAAGGATAAAGCAGTTATCACTCCACTAACACATGGGTATTTCATCAAAGAAATATTTATGAATCCAACACTGCAGGGCATTAAAAAGGCTTCACTGTCGGAGGAATAAGCTTGGGACCTGAATCACCGTTGCTGCTACAATAATGGTGTCTTACTGACCAAGTTCACTCCTCGTTTCACTACAGCTGAGAGATCTTGCATTTTATTACCTGAGTCTTTTCGTAAGCAGTCTATGAAATTTGCTCACAATAGTCCACTGAGAGAATACCTCGATGCTAGAAAGATTCTGGGCAAGTTGATTAAAAACTTTACAAGGCCGAACAAAAAAGGGTCGGTGTCCTCTCATGTTAGGAACTGCCAAACACATCAATTAATCTCAATAACCGGTTCCACTTATGCCTTACTTGCTTTAAGAGAACCCTTCTCTTGATCACTATTTGTGTTGTCCCTCCTCGTAGGACGAAGCTTGGCAACCATAATTTATTCAAAATAGTGGATTGTTCGACCCGCTATCCTGAGCCATTCCTGCGAGGAAGATCAACTCTCGCTCCATTCTTCAGGCACTGGTACGTTTTTCTCATAGGGTGGATTTCCTAGAGAGATTCAGCCATATCAAAGATCTAACTTCACGTCTAAGATTTTTAAGGAAGCTTTATCACCCTGGAATCAACTATGTTCATTCTACCAGCTATTATCCATAGTCATAAGCAACAATGGAACGCTTCCATCAAACATTCATGTCAATGATGACAACTTTCTGCACGGAGTGTTCAAAACACTGGGATGAAGGTTTTCAATTATTGTTGTATATTATCAGGAACAGTGAACAGAAACTTCTTAAAGCAATCTGCCCTGCGTAGTGCCCTCAGCCCTCACTTCGCCCTCCTTACAAAAGATTTGTTGAATTCAGCGTTATTACTCTTCCTTGCTAAACACTGCAACAGTATTAAATACAAGATAGCAGATTTCTTGTTATCTAGTAATAGACGACACTTTATTATTGTCCCACACTGTAAGTAAAGTGTGCAGGGCGTTCCTGTTCTCCTGCCAATGTAAAGAGTCCCTTTCTCATTTCACTGTCACTCGTATTGGAAAGAACACTGGTGCAAAAGGAGGTGACGTAACTATGATCTGGTACATGCTGGTAGCCGCATATAAGAACATAAGAACATAAGAAAAAAGGAACACTGCAGCAGACCTACTGACCCATGCGAGGCAAGTCAATCACTCCCCGGCTTAGACCCGACCACCTGGAGTTAACCCTCTCCAGGTGATCATGCGGAAGCAAGAGAGGCTATCAGCCCCTCTGGAGGGCTGAGTCTCTCAGGAGGCTGAAGGGGACTGAGGGGCTGAAATCCCCCTTCTGGAGAAATTTTCTCCACACTGGGGGGCGGGCGAAAGTTCGCCATAGGTGAAGCACCATACAGAATGAGTCCAGTTAAACAGAAGGCTCTACAAGAAAAAATATTTTTTTTTGTAAGAACATGACCTGATTGAAAAAAGTAAGTCAATGGGCGTCACCATTTATAATGGTATCTAAACCTGATGGTACTTACAGGATATTCACTGAATGCAATAAGATAAATGCCATTACTTTAAATGATGGCTATCCTTCACATCTGATAGATTATATAACAAACAGTTTCAGGAGCCACCTATATTAGTCATCTGGACCTTCTTCAGGAGCCACCTATGTTAGTCATCTGGACCTGCTTCAGGAGCCACCTATGTTAGTCATCTGGACCTGCTTCGAGAGCCACCTATGTTAGTCATCTGGACCTGCTTCGAGAGCCACCTGTGTTAGTCATCTGGACCTGCTTCAGGAGCCACCTATGTTAGTCATCTGGACCTGCTTCAGGAGCCACCTGTGTTAGTCATCTGGACCTGCTTCAGGAGCCACCTATGTTAGTCATCTGGACCTGCTTCAGGAGCCACCTATGTTAGTCATCTGGACCTGCTTCAGGAGCCACCTATGTTAGTCATCTGGACCTGCTTCAGGAGCCACCTGTGTTAGTTATCTGGACCTGCTTCAGGAGCCACCTATGTTAGTCATCTGGACCTGCTTCAGGAGCCACCTATGTTAGTCATCTGGACCTGCTTCAGGAGCCACCTATGTTAGTCATCTGGACCTGCTTCAGGAGCCACCTATGTTAGTCATCTGGACCTGCTTCAGGAGCCACCTATGTTAGTCATCTGGACCTGCTTCAAGAGCCACCTATATTAGTCATCTGGACCTTCTTCAGGAGCCACCTATGTTAGTCATCTGGACCTGCTTCAGGAGCCACCTATGTTAGTCATCTGGACCTGCTTCAGGAGCCACCTATGTTAGTCATCTGGACCTGCTTCAGGAGCCACCTATATTAGTCATCTGGACCTATCAAGTGCCACTTGCTCCTCAAGCACACAATGTATCTGCATTTACCATGCATAATAGCCTCTATACCATGTGAGTCCTGTGGAATGAAGACTACACCAGCCTTGTTGCAGCACCTTATTTACCAGTTGACAGAAGACTTTGGTGTAGCTGTCTACTTTGATGATCTAGTAGTGTACAGTGATGATTGGAAGCAGATCTAATTTGTCTGTGTTTACTTTTAAATAATTAGCTGAGTATTATCTTATAGTCAATTTGTCCAAGTGCAGTTTCACTCAGACTAGAAGAAAATTCCTAGGGTTTGTAACAGGCTCCAGTTCCTAGGGATTGAAAATGAGTGCACCTCTTTCTGAACTCACTGGTAGTAAGGTGAAGTTTGTATAGTGGGAAGCTGTGTACTTGTATTCCTGTATTTCAAACAGTTGCTCACCTCACCTCCTATCTTACGGAGTCTTAACTTTTCCCAACCCTTCATTCTGAAAATTAATGTGAGTGACTTATCACTGGATTTGTTATCTTACAGAAGACAGACGGTGACACACTCAATCCAATTTGCTTCTTTAGCATACCAAAGAACTATTCTACTATTGAGAAGGAGGCTTTAACTCTGGTTGTGGCTTTGGAAGCCTTCCAGGAATATCTGGGCACATTACTTCATGTTACTAAAATTGTCAATGATCATAATAAAATGACTTTCATTAATACCATCAAGTGCAACAATGCTAAAATTATAAGGTTGGCTTTAAACATACAACCTTTAAAAGTTAGCATATCGCTCATAAAAGGTTCCTTGAATGTGCTAGCAGACACTATGTCTCAGCCTTAATGTTACTTATAATAATGTAGCTTAAGCGTGCAGATGTTCTTGCCTGTAAATAAATTTTCTGTAACGTAAAGAAACTTATGGGACCACATTCTTATTGTCACTGTTCAAGTAACAGTTCTGTGTGCAAGTGTTTGATTCTGCTATAGTCCAGGATGATAGATGTGCATAGATGTGAAATGAAACGTGTGGTTACTCTAGAGTGGGTGATCTCAACTTAGGCCATACCTACAACCAGGGCCGGATTAAGGCATAGACTTTAGGGGCTGCGGCCTAAAGGCCTCCGCCAGCTGGAGGGCCTCCAGAAATTAATTGAAAAGTGTTCACATTTACTGCTGTAAGTTTATAATTATAGTATGTTATTACATCACATATGTGATGAAATGTTGACTGTGATTATTTTTTTTCCTTTTAAAAATATCACTGGCGGCCTCGCAGTACCTGTAACCCAGGGGCCTACAAAATCTTAATCCGGCTCTGCCCACAACCCACTTGCACCTCTCCATCTTATATCGACCGACATCCCTACTTCATTTTACTTCATCATCCATAAGCTATACCACGGGTGGGGTTCGAATCCGCGGTCAGAGAGTCTCAAAACTCCAGACCAGCTGGTTCTTCATGGACTCATGTTCTATTTCGAATATACAGCTCATACGTACTGACCACATCAGAAGCATGCCAGGAAGAAAGGTGTCCCTTTTCTTCACATAACATACCCATGATACATTCTTCAAACAGGCAAGAACATGCCACTGTGTCCTTGGAGTACAAAGCATGAGGAATCTACCTTGAAACTGAGTGTTAGTGACAGGACACTGAGGAACATTAAGTGAAGAGAGACTTCCATGTAACTTGGTGAGAGAAGGACTCGATGGGAGGAGGCGGGTTAATGTTCATGTAGACACACGAGAATGACTAATATCAGTGTTCAAACTATATAAAAGACCTCACCAACAATATCATTTTTGTATCTATTATTAATTTATTTATTTATTTTAAGTTTAAATGTTTTTATGTATAAACTTTATTGGGATAATTTTGAACACAGAAAGATGTCCTCCAAAGTCATATATATTATCATAAGCTTACTGCAAAAAAATGTAAGGTAATGTTGTGACAGTGGGATATCATGCGATTCATGCTACATTATGTGACATGTAACCTATGTGGTGTGACCAGAAATTGGTGTATCAAGCAAGGGTAGAGGAAGTCATTGCCCACCATTTGCTAGGCTGACTTGACTCCCACGCTCCTTGCTGCTACGTTAGCTCACTGGACCCTTTTGCTAATTCTTTTCATTTTTATCATAATGTTTTGGACATATGATAAGAGAATGGCATTAATGGGTATTTCACTCACCTCTGGAAGATTTCCGTTATAACTGAGTCCTGGATATTGAGCTCTCACTCGGAGATAGTTGCTGTTTTTGTTTGTTGGAGTTATTCCATCTCACTGTGTTATGGAAAGTTTGGTTATCATGAGGCTTCAAGTGGCTCGCTGCCGTCCTCACTCTGTCTGCCATCTGCCGTCTTATCTACTGTACTTTTGTTACTCTTCTTTGTTGGTGAGAGACAGAAGTGTTTTTGGTGTATCTTATAGATTAATAATGGTGTTGAGTAATGGTGCAGTTATTGTCAGGACAAGGTCATTAACCTGCCTAGCGGTTTACTGAGAAATGTACAATCACTGTTTATAGTCAGGATTATAAAATTGTGGTAATATAACCTATTACATTAACCTGAGAAAAATAGCCTGTCTGTATTAGTTAATATTCCCTACAGCTCAAAATGAAAAAAAGCTCAGACCTCTGCAACAACAATTGTCATCAAAGATTTGTTAAGTTATACCATGAATTAAGAAAAGATCCTAGACATCATCTTACGAAACGGATAAAGCAAATGCGATAGTAATTATAGACAAGGTAGATTATAGTGGAAAAATAAACATGTTATTAGAAGACGGAGGAACTTACGTGCCCCTAAAGTCCCTCGAATTGTATCCTAAGAACGTAAGTTTGATACCTCCGGTGAAAAGCAGGGAAGCGATAAAAACACAGAGAGAACTCAATATGTGAAAGGGATCACGACTCTTCAAGACCCTCCCTTCAAGCACAAAGGAAACTGAAGTTTGAGACAATTGTGCAACATATGGGAATCCTTACTGAGGAAACGTACCTTTGGTACTTTTCCTCAATATTCTCAAATGTTGCACAATTGTCTCATTCTTCAACTCGTCGGTTTTCTAAACTATTTACATCATAAGCGAAAATATAAAAAAAAAAAGTAGTTGTAACAAGAGGGGAACTTGACAAGTCCCTCAGTTCAGTTCCTTACCATCGTAGCTCTGGTGCAGACGTTAAGCTGCGGCGGCAGACACCAGAGGCTGTGACCTCCGGAAGCGATTATAGGTAAGCTTCCGGTATGCCTAAACAAATATTTTTAAATATAGATCCATTGTAGATTTTCAAGGTGAAAAAAAATGAAAGTAATTTTTCCAAAAAGGCTTCCCACTGGTCTGCATTTGGAATGTTTTTAATTTTTATTTTTATTCATGGTTGCGATCTTACATATTCTTGTAACTATATGAACCATTTTGTTCTATCACGTAAGTATTTTGAATAAAATACAAATTAATGATACAAAAATATGAATTTTTAATAAATTGTTACTTTATTAAAATTAGAAAGTATTCATGGAAAAACACATTCTGTTAGTTTTAAGAACATATGAATTCCAAATCAACATGAATAAAATCAAATGATTTGATTAAAAAAATATGCTGCTAATGGTTAGCCTACATATTGAATCAAAGGAAGGAGGACCGCTTTGATTTTCGCTTGTGCTGTGCATCGAGACCATTACGTTTCAATGACCAGCAGTAATCCGCCATCATGCTGACATTCCATTTGCCCTGGTATCGAGTTTCCATTGTGCAAATATCCTGATGGAACCGCTCTCCTTGTTCCTCATTGTAGTCCCTACAATTGTTGGGAAAATAGTCAAGATGTGAGTGCAAAAAGTGCATCTTCACACTCGTTCTAGACCCAAGTTGTTGGAAACTTAAAATCAGATCTTGGATAATTTTTTTCATATTCGGGGGAGCGCCTGTTTCCCAGGAAATTGTGGACAATCTGCTTGAATGAAAACCAGGCATTCACCTCGACACCTGCTAATGCTTCATCAAAATGCTTGTCCTTCATCAATTCCCGAATCAGACGGCCAACAAAGATTCCTACCTTTAGCTTGCCTTCATTTATACGAGGAAACTTTGACTCCATGTACTTGAAAGCAGTTCCATTCTTGTTCAAGGCCTTCACAAAATTTTTCATAAACCCTAATTTGATGTGGAGTGGTGGCAGCAGAATTTTCTTGGGGTCAACTAGTGGCATAGTTTTCACGTTGTGATTTCTGGGTAAGAAGCTGGTTCTTGGTGGCCAGTCTTTTTGTTCATAGTGCTAGCTGTCTGCCCTACTATTCAAAGGACACAGAAAACAGGGATACTTGGTGTATCCGCCTTGAAGACCTAGTAGGAGAGCAATAACTTTTAAATCACCACAAATGAGAAAATAATTGTGATGATGGTACTTGATTGCAGATATTAGTGTCTTCATATTTGCGTAAGTTTCTGACATTTGGACACTATGTCCAATTGGCACAGATGCAGCTGTGTTGCCATTGTAGAGAAGTACAGCCTTTAAACTTCTTTTAGAAGAATCAATGAAGAGTCTCAATTCACCTTCTTTGTATGACATCCCCATGTGTTCAATTTAAGATATAAGATTAGAAATATCGGACACAGAATCTGTTTGGCTACAGTTTCTCGAAGGTCGTGAAAAATTAATGTTGGGTGTGATTTATAGGCCACCAAACCTTGATTAGTAGTGCAATAAGCTGCTATGGGACGAAATTCATTAGGCGTCTAGATATGAGAATGTTGTGTTAATAGAAGATTTTATCTTTATATAAATTGATTGGAACAATGTGACAGGAAATCTTGAGTCTAGTGACTTTCTTGATACGGTTCAGGATTGCTTTTTAAAACAGTTTGTGACAGAACCAACTAGAGGAAACATCCTGCTTGACTTGGTTCTTGCCAACAAAGAATCACTAGTTAATAATCTTGAGGTTAATGATGAGCTTGAGGAAAGCGATCACAAATCACTTGGTTTCAATATATCATAGAATTACCCAGATAACTGCAATCAAGTCTCTGTCCCAGATTTCCGCTTGGCTGACTTCATGGGACTGAGAAATTATCTGGGTGGGCTAAATTGGGATGACCTGACTATGGGTCACGTAGGTGGTGTTGATGGCCAATATGATGTGTTTCAGAGCGTAGTTCTAGCTGCCCAGACAACTTTTGTTCCGAGTAAGAAAATTAGATCTAACAAAAATGATCCCAAATGGATAAACAATAGATTAAAACATCTCATTGGTCAAAAGAGAGGCATATATAGGCGTATCAAAAGAGGGGATGAACAGATAAGAAATCAATATATTCAATTAATTAAAGAGATAAATAAAAAAAAAAGAATAAGAAAAGCGAAAAGGGATTATGAGGCTAAAGTCGCAAGGGATTCGAAGACTAACCCAAAAGGGTTCTTTCAGGTATACAGAAGTAAGATTAGGGACAAGATAGGCCCACTTAAGAGTAACTTAGGTCAGATCACTGAGAGTGATAAGGATATGTGTGAAATTTTCAACACCTACTTCCTCTCAGTTTTTACTCAGGAAGAAACTAGCGAAATTCCAGAAATAATAAATTATGTAGAACAGGACGATAATAAACTATGCACTATTGGGGTAACTAGTGACATGGTCCTCAGACAAATAGAGAAATTAAAACCAAACAAATCCCCAGACCCTGATGAACTGTCTGCAAGGGTTTTAAAGGAATGTAAAGAGGAGCTTAGCGAACCTTTGGCTAATCTTTTCAATATATCACTACAAACTGCCATTCTGCCAGACAAGTGGAAAATGACAAATGTAATACCTATTTACAAGGCAGGTGACAGGTACTTAGCTTCGAACTATAGACCAATAAGCCTTACCTCCATAGTTGGAAAATTTATGGAATCAATAATTGTCCAGGCAATATATAACCATCTTGAAAAGCATAAATTAATTAATGAATCTCAACACGGTTTTACTAAGGAGTGTTCCTGTCTTACGAATTTACTAACATTTTTCACTAAGGTATTTGAGGAGGTAGATCATGGTAATGAATATGATATTGTGTATATGGACTTCAGTAAGGCTTTCGATAGAGTTCCACATCAGAGGCTACTGAGGAAACGTAAGGCACACGGATTAGGAGGAGAATTTTTTTGTAGATGAATGGTTCAGAGAACCGACGAGTTGATAAATTAGACACATATGCAACACTTGGATATCTTTATTGAGGAAACGTTTCGCCACACAGTGGCTTCATCAGTCCATACAAAGGAGAAACGTGAAGAACAGGAGGAGTTTGAGGTAATCAGTCCCTCAACCTTGAGTCGATGTTGTCAGTCCATCAATCTTGAAGAGACTGACAACATCGACTCAAGGTTGAGGGACTGATTACCTTAAACTCCTCCTGTTCTTCACGTTTCTCCTTTGTATGGTCTGATGAAGCCACTGTGTGGCGAACGTTTCCTCAATAAAGATATCCAAGTGTTGCATATGTGTCTAATTTATCAGATTTTTTTTTCTGGGTAGAGGCATGGTTGACAAATAGGCAGCAGAGAGTTTGCATAAATGGGGAGAAATCAGAATGGGGGCACGTCACAAGTGGTGTTCTACAGGGGTCAGTGTTGTGCCCCTTGTTGTTCACAATTTACATAAACGACATAGATGAGGGAATAAATAGCTTTATAAGCAAATTTGCTGATGACAATTCATTCTAATGAGGACATTAGAGCACTCCTGGATGATTTGAATAGACTGATGCAGTGGTCGGAGAAGTGGCAGATGCAGTTTAATATGGAAAAATGCAGAGTTCTAAATGATGGACAGGACAATAACCATGCCACATATAAACTAAATAATATATATCTTAATATTACTGATTGCGAAGAGGATTTAGGAGTTCTGGTTAGCAGTAATCTGACACCAAGACAACAGTGCATAAGTGTTCGCAATAAAGCTAACAGAATCCTTGGCTTCATATCAAGAAGTATAAATAATAGAAGTCCTCATGTTGCTCTTCAACTCTATATATCTTTGGTTAGGCCTCATTTAGATTATGCTGCACAGTTATGGTCACCGTATTACAGAATGGATATAAATGCACTGGAAAACGTACAAAGGAGGATGACAAAGTTGATCCCATGTATCAGAAATATTCCCTTTGAGGATAGACTGAGAGCCCTGAATCTGCACTCTCTAGAAAGGGGTAGAATTAGGGAGGATATGATTGAGGTGTATAAATAGAAAACAGGAATTAATAAAGGGGATATAAATAGCGTGCTAAAAATATCTAGTCTAGACAGGACTCACAGCAATGGATTTAATTTGGAAAAATTCATATTCAGGAAGGATAGGAAAGCAATGGTTTGGTAATAGAGTTGTGGATGAGTGGACCAAACTCCCGAGTACCGTCGTAGAAGCTAAGACGTTGTGGAGTTTTAAAATTAGGTTAGATAAATACATGAGTGGGTGTGGGTGGGTGTGAGTTGGACCTGACCACCTTGTGCTACTAGGTAAGTTGCCGCGCTCCTTCCTTAGTGAATGGGACCCTGCCTGACTACCTTAAGCCGGTGGCTTAAGCCGGTGGGTGAATTGGATCTGCCTCGCATGGGCCAGTAGGCCTGCTGCAGTGTTCCTTCTTTCTTATATTCTTTGTCAAAGAACTGAGTGAATTCCGCTTCACGATGACGGTACCAAGCGAATGTTGTTCCAAGAGCCAGAAGCGTGTGTTCCTTCAGTCTAGAGCCAAGTAACTGTGCACTTTCTTTTGGAAGGTTAATTAAGGTCTCTCACCAAGTCATTGAGCTCAACTTGGTTGAAGGGTTTGGGATCGTCATTTGTTGGTGGTTCATAGACTACTTACATCTCCTTAGAATCACTGGTATCAGACTCTGATGAAATTTGCCATGTCTCAGGTGGCACAGGTACAGGAATATCTTAAGAGTGTGGAACAGCCTTATTGCTGAAGGAATATTTGGGTATATTATGCGATCTTTAGTCTTCTTGTTGAATCCAGCTACTTTAGTCATACAAAAGTAGCAGTCATCATGGTGGTTCATCTGCTCCCGCCATTCCTAAGGTACTCCAAAGGGCATACATACATTTAAGTTTTCCAACTGACCACATTTGGAGTTTATTGATGCAACTCTTGCAGGCTTTGTGTGTTGCAGATGGTTTATCCTGGTCTCCAAGTTTGCAGCCAAAATAAGCAAAGTAGCAGCGCTTCAATAAAGGAGTAATGTTGCTCCGGGAATCTGAAGGTGAATTGCCCGCAGAGCAAAATATGTCTGGTGAATTTATACAGCCTCTAGACATATTAATAATCTGAAAATAAAGAAAAATATATTAGATTTAATATTTAATTCAATGTAAGGTAAGCATTATAATTGGTAATATACCATTTTCTCATTTACTTATGTTATACGAAAAAACAAAAGTAACGTTTCCATATAACTGATGTGATAGAGATGAATAAAAAATACAATGAATCACTATTTTCCATATATATACCGAAAAAGATACCATAGAGTCAATAAAAAAATCATGCAGACCAGTCTTATTTATATAGAGAATCGAAAATCATATGAGCATTTACTTGAAAAACTAGTTTTTAATATTTCGTCCAAGAATCTAATTCACATTTATCTGAGATGATGTTTCTTATATGAACATTAATGTCTTCTTTTCTGAAATAAAACATTCATATCACGTTAATAATCAACCAAATCTATTATTTAATTAAAGACTGTCTCTCCAAGAAAAGGAATGTCATAATGTACATTATATTGCCATCACGGTTACATAATATTCATTATTTATTAGTGTATTTATAAAATAGGAAGAGACACAAAATCATCTAAAAACAATATGTCAGTCATACCTCTGCACTAACTTGGCTTCTTTTATAGAGAAAACATACTTGGTTTGTTTCCTTACTCTTGTTTTCTTTTAATTACCAAGCCTGGTTAATCTTTAGAGAATTTTTTTTAGAACAACTGGGAATGCAAGTGGCAGGGTGTCTGCACTCAGAGACAATCAAGAACGTAATACTGAGTTACTTTAAAATCATTAAACCTCAAGAAAAAGATTGTGAAATAGTTTTTGTTCGGATATTTGTTCTCTACTTTAATTATGGAAAGTCAGTAAATCCATCTAAAGCAGGAAATTTAGTCAGGAGAAATATGTTCAAAATGAAACAAGGATCCAGTAATTCACTTACTCCCTCAATCAATTCTCTCCCATCTCTCTCTCTCTCTCTCTCTCTCTCTCTCTCTCTCTCTCTCTCTCTCTCTCTCTCCCTACTAATGTTCAAAAATCTCCTACCCCACAAGGAGAACATCCTGTACTAGTACTGGCAGTGACAATAGTGCCTAATCCCTGAATGGAGGGTTTCATATGGTATTAGGAAGAACTTTCCATATTTGGTAGGTCATGAGATGGCAGACACTGTATTTTAAGAAACGAGACAGATACGAGGCACTAAACTACAGACCAGTGTCACTGACCTGTATAGTATGCAAAGTCATAGAGATTATCAGGAGGAGAGTGGTGGAGAACCTGGAACGGAATAAGCTTATAAACGACAACCAGCATGGATTCAGGGAAGGAAAATCCTGTGTCACAAACCTACTGGAGTTTAATGACAAGGTAACGGAAGTAAGACACGAGAGAGAGGGGTGGGTAGATTGCACTTTCTTGGACTGCAAGAGGGCCTTCGACACAGTTCCTCACAAGAGGTTAGTGCAAAAGCTAGAGGATCAGGCTCGCATAACAGGAAGGGCACTGCAATGGATCAGAGAATAACTGACAGGGAGACAACAACGAGTCATGGTACGTGACAAGGTGTCATAGTGGGCGCCTGTGATGAGCGGGGTTCCACAGAGGTCAGTCCTAGGACCAGTGCTATTTTTGGTATACGTGAATGACATGGCTGTTGCATGCAAAGAGTATGTAACCTTTATTCGGAGCATGTTAACACACCCACATAGGCTCCCCTCCAACCAGCGAACCATCGTTAAGGGTTTGGTGATGAGGGCCCCATCATCAAATCAACGACTCGGTTCAGCCAATTAAATGCGAGTTTAACAATGACAAAGGTGACGTGGTTACCACTCGCAGTTTGTCATTGGAATTCCTGCATAGAGCTGGTTGTGGAAAGTTGTCTGTCTTTTGGCTGCTGCTTAGCCTAGACAACTGTGGCGTGCACTAAACACTACTCCTTTGTATATAGTGTACATAGGTGTAAATATCACTTTGTTATACTTGGTGAAGGAAAAGACAAAAGTCTTATATAATCACAATTACTTGGTGAAGGAAAAGATAAAAGTTTGGAATTAATCTAGCTGATTTTTGAAGAAATACAATTTCAATACATCTTCTACTGTGTTTCTTTGCTCCAAGCTTCCTTTACACTCAGGTTAACAGGCCATTGAACCTGAGGTTGTAATATGGGTAGCCTGTCCTGGAGCTGAATTTGGAGACTTAGAGCAGGAGTATGTCTTGTATCTAGATAGCTTGCTATCTGGCATTGCTTACGCTTTGCCAACGCTTCACGAATTTTGTGTCTCATTTTTGCATTCGCTTCGCTATGGTCAGCCTGCTATTGTGAGTATTCTGCAATTTGGTTTGTTATTGTGTATCAGCCTTGCTATTGTGTGTGTGCATATTGGCTTTGCTATTGCGTGTCAGCTCTGCTATCGTATGAGTATACTGCAATTCGTACC